>VRMD01000090.1:0-43817 GCA_009872375.1 Sminthurides bifidus
GACCATAAACCATGCTTCAGTCATGTGCAAACAATAAATCAGTTGAATGAGCTCATAAAGTTGTTCATCTAGAGAAGAAAAATCCCACCAAAAGGATAAGCATTCTAATATGACGAAAGTATTTTGCACTAACCTGTCACTTGTCACGCTTTGAATCAACATCAGTGGGGAATTTAGTAACTGCGCGTGGCTAAAACCGGATTACTGTGAGCTCGAATTCTCTACTGTTTGCAAATTTAACGCCGTCTGCCACCAAGTCTGACAAGCAAATCATCAGCTAAGCTTCTTAACGCACTATTAACTTCAAAGGCCTGCCAGCCTGTCAAAAAATCAGCGATGGCTTAAAAATCTCAACTGCAATAAACACATATGGTGGAAATTTCTCAAGTCTCCCGCAAACTTTCGCTACTGTTTTCGTACCAAATTACATGTACCACAAGATTACAGCAGGCACAAAGCCCCAGACAGTTCTGCCTTCTTTAAGCCACCTGAAAGTCTTGCTTCTGTAATTACGGTTTGTTAGTATCCAGCTTTAAGGGAAAAAAGCGGCGCATATCGTTTGCTCTTGTCAATAACCGACGTCGATTTCCGTCCTTAAGTTCAAACTGCACAGCTACCACTTTCTTGAAATAAGACACATGACTTGAACCCTCTAAAAGGCGTTACAGTGAATCTGAACTGGTTTCCGTTCGTCATGACATGACTTTTCCCAGGTCTCCCTGATGATAAATTTACACCGTGAAAGGGCAATGAAAAACTTGTTGGAATAATAATTACACGTTGTTTTTGGTGCGGCAGAAAATTTTAAAAAACTTATGCTTAATATTTGTACATTTTTCATTAGCAGACGTTCAGAAGACAGCACATGAATCAACATTCCTTCTAATGTGGAGAAGACCGAGATGAAGCTGGTTTCCACTACGTTTATACCTCCACCATATCAGCTACAGCATCGTCAAAAGACCTGGAGAAGCCAGAAACGAGTCTTTCCAAGCCGCACATTTCTCCATCTCCCAAAGAAACAAACTCTAATGGCCTGGTTATTGTAACATTTGTAATTTTTTACCACACAGCCACGACTTTTAGAACAGAAGGTTAGCTTGCGCAAGGAAAATACTGTTGACTTTACCACAGATACGTTTACTCAGACAAGGGCGAAAGGAGGGAGTAACGCTGAAAGCATTCAGATTTCTTTGTTCAATGTTTGAGTGATGAAAAATATTGTTTACTTAGGTCCTGAACAGAGATTCTCTGCTTAATATTAGTGGAACATGAACCTGGGAGTTATGACTTTCCTTCCAGCAATAACAACACCCGATTCATGGAGTTAATTCTCTTCCACATGTACTTACGTGTATGCTCTTCAGCTTAGGGTTTGAACCTAGTGTAGCTGCAACTGTAACAGTGCAGTGTACGGGCTGGCTCTCAATGTGTAAAACGCCATTTTTTATTGTCAGCATTCTGTTAAAGCCTTAAATATTTGCTCAAGCCGAAAGACTTCCATGCAACACATAGAAGCTTCCATCTCCCCCAATGTCCCAGTCCACATTTGGAGCTGGCTATTGATCAAAGACCATGGATGATGTATCACCTTGTTAAAAAGAAGATCACATGAATCCAATTCCTGGATGCAGTAAGTGATCTTCTGGCAAAAGATAAGGTTTCTTGGATGAGAGCTTTGGTTTTTTTTCTTCTACTCAAGTTCAGAAACAAAGTCGCCTTTCAAAGCCTGTCTCTATACGTGATACAGAGCTTCTCAAGATCCGAAGCTAAAAGGGTGATAAATGCAAGTCGAGTATCACTTTCTCTCTCCCACGTTGTCAACTCGGTATGTGAAGCAATGTGCTAATATTCCTAGGAGGAACACTACTCCCTTTGTATATTTGCATTTAGCACTTTGTTTTCCTGTGACCTTTCACATTCTGTGCCTCGCGCAATTACGATACGTCATATTAGCAGATTTGCCATTTTATTCCTCGCTGCATTAAATTTCCGACCCTGGTCCGTGTCAGCTTGCCGTATAGTTTCCAGTATGACGTTTTTCAACTTGATACAGCAGACATGAAGGACTTCTTGCTATTCTTGCAGTCCAATGGAAATGGAATAATCTCCTGAAGCTCACGGTACACAAAGCCAGTGTGGAAGCAAGTCATAATACTAATCTACGACAACAATTTATTATGCTTATCCTGACAGTGAGCTGTGAACAGGAGCGGCTACCACCAGTTGCTAAACCTGTGGACGACATGATATCAAAACAAGGAATTCATTTGTCGTTCCCAGTCCTTATTTATGAGTCTGCTAAATCTGATCTGCTGGATGTGCACCATTCATTGAGAGACTTTAGCAAATAATATTGTTGATGCATTGACAGGATGAACACTGCACCATTAATTTGATCAAGTTCGCATAATGTTAATCGACGGTGTGACCAGTCCACACAATTGCCTGCACATCTGTAACGCAACACACTGTGTGAAGGAGAATTCCTCATCTGGTATTTATTCCACGTCGCCTTTGTTTACTCGCCGACCAACACAGGAACAATGCCCCGTGCACAAATACAGTTCAATCATTTCGGCGGAATTTCACTTGTAAAAAGGCCCATCTACCAGCGTCAAAAAGATGCCATCGTCCCATGTTCGAACAAGAAGGAACATCACCATTGTGCTACAAAGCAGCAGGGAGAAAAAATCAAATTCGCGATCTGTATCTTGTGGACGGGCAATATTTATCTCCGAGACTCTCAACTTCTCTAATGCTAAATACTTGACATGTGACTTTGACTCGGCCCCCAACAACGAACAGCTTCCTCAATCTGGTACTTGTGATGAGACTTGTCCACATTTCTGATCCTGTATCTCTCTGACAGTAAGGATGACTGCCACATCGTTATTTCCATCAATTCCATGCCGACAACCTTGTTTAGGTAAACGATTCGTTTAAAAAGCTGGTTTTCCCAGTCGCTACGGTCTACATACCTGCGCTGACTGCCTCTGCACCCACAAGAATTTTGATTGAAATCATCTCAAAAGAGCTGACGCGTGCAGTCATTGCCTCCAAATCATCCTCTCTGTTTCCTCATCAGGGAAAATTAAATGACATCTCCACTCCCCTTCCCTCTCGAAGGAAGTGCGAAACCTTTTTCTTAAGCTACTCACCGTGAATTTTTCAAGGACAGGATGAGACTTAACGAACCAGATGAATTTTCTAATCTAGTCAACTACTCAGGCTGAGTCAGCAGCGTCAACTGCAAATCGAAAGACGCAGTCAACCAACTTACACGATTGATCGACCAGAACAAATGGTGTGGAAAGTAAGAATTCTGGCACGGTCGTAATTGCATATATGCACGTGTCCATATTTTGTATTCAAACCAGCTATGTGATATCACCAGCAACTTTCATTGCGCTACTTGTATCTTAATACCTTACCGCAATCGCTTTTTTCAAAGCAGGGAGCATCAACGCATGTACATTGACGTGAATGATCTCAAAAATCAATCTTTAAAGTATATTATTCTGTCTTTAGCCAAATTACTCATCATACCGAGCTGTATTTAAAGACCATTACACTTTTGTAAAGATCCTAAAAACTATTGCGCTCCAACTCCTCTTCCGCGTATCAAATATGGATGATGTGGAAAAATTTCAAAAACGAATTTGTAACTGACAATCTAATTAGGGTTGGCAACGAAAGAGACGGCATGCAACAAGCTAATTTATCAATGCATTCCTTTCAGCCCGCGATTGCGCACACTCTTTTTCTCTTCAAAACATCCTACATATATTTCTTCATGTAAGTTCATTGCAATACGAAATCCCTCAATGTCAAAGACGCTCCAAGTCCTTGCTGACGCGGTGAGCAATGCTGCAGCTTAACTTTTTACCCTCATTAATTGATAAAGACATTAAAGCTTGTTGAGCTGGTATTTTTCATGTTTGACGTTTCATTTCCTAGCGCGTCCGAGGATTTATATCAGTTTTGCATATGTGCACGGAAAAAATAGAGCGGCATCTCACTCTCAGCTCGCTCCATAAGTCGCCCTGACAAAGTAACATAATCCGCTTGCTTAATTCGATTCCCGACCGGGACGTCCTCAAGCAAGCCTCTGGCTCTTCGGCTAATTGCTATTTTATGGTTGTCTTCCTGAGATGCTGGATATGTTGCAGAACATTGAGATTTTAATTACTTTCTCATTCTTTTCACTTCACGCTAGCTATACGCTATGTTAAAACAACTAGACCTAAACCAGAGAACTGAGGTCGCCGTGTCCCTGAAGCAAAATGAACTGTACCATGAATCAAGAATATGATATGATTCCAACAGCATTAAGAATTTTTTCCCCAGACATTGTCACTCCGTTGCGATTCCCAACCTGTGGGACTCGAGTAAGCGAAATCAATCCGTCTCACAGTTGATTGAGCCGGCACATCTTTACTACAACTAAAATGTATGGAGTCTAGCTGATGTGCAGCCTGCAGAAAACTTGCAGTAACTAACCTTGCAATAATGCATTGTAAAACAGCAACAAAAACATCAGCTTACCTTGTACTAAAGAGAGTCCAAGCTGAAAGCACAGCAGCCAGCATAAACTGGTTGCGAGTTGCGACATCATGACACTTTTCATATTCCGTTTCTCATTGCTGTCTTGCTTGGAGATATAGTATAAACAAGCACTTGTTGCGAGGTAAATTCACATCCACTTGTTTAACGTCAGAGACAATGGCAAAATCTTTTTTACCGTAGTGCAGCTCCTTTCTTCAATCTTCTCTTTTTATTGCTACTGCCAGTGTGAGTTATGGATCAGGAGTTTGCAAAAATCAATTGCACAACAAGGAGCGGATGAGTGAAAACCTTATTTTACGATGCAATAACTGCAACTGGCGACAGGTTTACTTGGCGTCAATCTCTCAGTTTGCCTATGATAGGATAATCATACAGTTCCCGGTGATAAAAACTATTATTACACCAACAGCTTATCCTGCGAATCCGAAATTTGCCTTTATAACGTCATCCTCTGGATCTAATCCTTGAGTCTGAATTCTTATTAGTTGCTCTGTACTGCATCACTGCTCACCAGGGTCGTAAAATAGGTCAGTGTTTACATGACCTCTCGAAAGTTCGTTCCGTATTGCTCAAGACAATGAGCGGGCTGGAGACTACATCCAGAAGTGGTGCCAGGAAAATCTCACTGTTTGACGTGCTGATTATTGATCGCTGCAGCGTGTAAACTTCTCAACTCGTAGTCTTTCTTTCTTGACTCCGGCATTAAGCTTTAATAGGGTAATAACTCATGTGCTTGAGCAGAGTATCAACGAGTTGGGAGAACATCAGCTGCAGCTCCGTCTTTCAAGATAAAAAGATTGATCTGTTTTCGATACATGAATGCTCCCACTGAGATTCAACCACGTCCAGTAAACTCCTTCCCGGCTATTTCGCGAGCTGAATCGAAATCCCGTTCAGAATCCCTAGTCTTCTTCAAAAAGCAACCGTCCTTTTGGCATCTTCACAGCTGAGTCAGCAACCCATAGGTAGATTTTCTATGCCTTCTGGTTATGACGGGAACGAATGCGTCTGCATCAACTTTTCTTCTCCAGCGGTACTTCTCTTCCCTTCTTTTGCATACGGATTACAATCGCAGTCAATGTTACGGCAGCAGTGTACTGTAGCAACTCCAGCTTCAGTCAGTTAACTTCCTTCTCATCGATATGCAGCTTGAACTGAGCTGCGACAAGCTTCCCGATTTGTGTAGATGACGCAGCATATTCTTTTGCAGATTCTTCTTTACAGCATCATTACGTCCGTCTCGCTAGAGGATGTTTTACACTCGGGATTTGTTTCGTAGTCAAAGGACCCTCATGTGTCTCGGTTCCAGGAGCCTCTTCAGCAACCGCATGCAGTCAAACAAAGAGGTGGCAATCCACTACGCTGTCATCAACGTGAGCGTGGGTTATTACTCTCGCTAACATGAGAGAGACTGTTCAATCCTTTCAGCTTCCACGTCCGTCTTCCAATTCCAGGAGCTGCTGAGGTTCCAAGTCCAGATTCTGATTCTATGCATCCAAACCTAAAACAGAAAAACCACCACGGCATTACAATGACAGATCAATCTATACTTGTCACCGGCGACAATCGCCGAATCCGCCGGAATCTCTTTTCAACACTGGCGTCGTAAACATTGATTATTCCATTCGCACCCCTTTGTGTCTAAAAAAGCACGTTTGAACTCACTGGACTGGCGATTTCACTACAGACTTCTGACTCCAAGACTTCGGCTACTATTACCGAAGAGAACCTGTGAAATATTCAGTAACTGCAACTAATTTATCAAACACCTGCAATGCACCAGAAGCAAGGAACGCTTCCATGTCGTGTAAACCATTCATCCTGCGGCTGAATTCTCGTATTTTCACGTCTCATTCAGGGTAATTTGCACGCTTACAGACTGTATTTCACCAATTCCTTCCCTGTGTTTAACTCCGAGCCGTGCAGACCAAACATAGCCTGAAGCAAACAAGTCTGTGTGAATCAACCCGGCAAAAATCACCGTCTCGGAGTTTTTCAGCTAAACTCGCAATCGTGATAACGTGCGATAAGTGCATCCAGATTTCAATTTCTCTTCAGTTGCATTTCACATCCCTTGGCTACGTGCATCCAACTGCACAATTCTATTACCAGCGGAATAAATTGTTCCAGGCATATCTTTCGGACAATCATTTCAATAAAAGCAGATCGTAAAATCTCACCAGTCATTAGCTAGTGTACCATGCAATCACTTTCAGCAACTATTCCGACCGTAGAGCATTGCATAACTCGGTAATTTAGAACAATGCAACGGAAAATCAAAGCTTCTTTCTCTCATGTTTGCCAACCTTATCGCATCTTCAAGAGCCTGAGGACACGCATTCAAGCAATCTATTCAATCCCCGCTCAGGCATTACACAGCATTAGTGGGCATTAAATACGTAACAGGTACTGGACTCAACAATTGCTTGAGGAAACCGGACCTCCATCAAAGATTGTAGGAACATTGCCCGGAGACTCTTGCTCTCTTCCGTGTAGATGTTCTTGCTCTTGTTCTCGCATCAACGCATTTCCCTTTCTTCCCTTGCTTTAGAAACAAAGAAATCGCAAGTACTCACTAAATACTTCACCTTCTCAAATCACTTAGTTTTAATGGGCCCAAGTTGCCTTCAAACCTAGTGCCACACACAGGCATACACCTTATTTACTCTACACTTACACTTTAGCTCTTACAGCCACACACATATGTGAGATCGATCCCACATCTCCTGCCTTCTTCCCTATCCTCACGTACTAGTTCATACTATGTGCCAGATACTTGGCTTTGACTGTAAACACACCGGCTGGAGAGACTTTCTTCTCCGGTCATTCCTCATTTCTTCTCATACATCTTCCTCTTGTTTCCCTCTTCAGTCAACTTCTTATGAACTCGTGAATTGTTCCTGCATTTCCTTTGTTCTTAATACCTTAGAAACTGGTATTTTTCTTTGAGAAAATTCCCGAATTATCGCTCCAACTTATAATCTTTCCTGGCATGTTTACTTCTTCTTTTTTGTCGCTCCTTCCGAATCACAATTACTCGGATCGGAATTCCTTCCGCGTCCGGCTCTTACATCCTGACGTTATCCCAGTACATGTCTGCAAACTACAAAGCATACGGTATGCTCAATACAGATTTTGTTTTGCCCAAAGAAAAAGTAGGATATTTCTATGCTCAAGTCGTCTTTCTGCAGCTGGAGCACATGGCAAAGGGAGTAATTTATTTTCTGCAACTTTTCTAAGTCATTCCTATTTCTTTGGACGAACAAAAGAAGTTAGTAATCATACAAGCACACCTCCCAGCATGACAGCGTTTATTTGGGACCTCAGCAGCATCTGGTTGTATGCGAATGTACGTAAGAGCCGAAGCTCCTTACCCGGGTTCTATGGTGAAGACCACCAATTTGTGCGATACATACCCGGGATTTGTCCCTTCAGTACCAGGAACAAAGCATGCATTACTTGACAATGGAACATGAAGGGAATTGAAAAACTCCATGCTTTTCAATGAACAAAGAGCTGCAATTGTAATCTTCATTATTATGTGTACGCTGTTCCTCGCTATTACTGCTCCACATGCTGTACACAAAGACTGCTTGGCATTCAAATCTCACCATTGAGAACACACTCACCTCTGCGGTTCCAGTGACATCTGAGCTGATATTGCACTCCTACATAAATTGAAATCGCTGAAAAGCTCGACCTTTCGCCAACACAGACAAAGCAAACTTTGTATGAACCTCAATCTACCTGATTGTGCCCTGTGTCTGGGGGTGGAGCAAAATGTAATCAGTTGTAGGTATGCTTGCTGGCGAACAATCACAAAAACGTCAGCTGAGCTCTAACTCCATCGGAAACAAAAATCCGAGCCGTGTAGTAATTCATATGACTGGTTGTAGTATGAACCTGAGCATGGCAAAACCCTTGCTATAGCGAACCAACCTACACCAACTCTGAGCTCGGGTACGCAGACGAGTGGGACAAACCCATGAATACAATGCATCCCACTGTTACCCGGCAATGGGTTTCTAGTTTGTAGACAATACTAATTCCACTGGTGTATAATTTCAGAATCAATAATTTCCAAGAATAAGCCTTGATATTTGGGGTACGAGTGCTTCACCACGCTACGCGATTTTCCATGGCCCACGACCGGCTCCTTGTCTCTCGGAAATCTCACCGAACCGTCTACATTTTCATGTACCATTAAAAGCACTCAGTCTTGTAACTCAAAGGCGCCGATACCCGCTTCCGCCAAAACCCGGGTAAAATTACCGCCGGCTGTAGCTCCGACTAGGGGACAACAAAGGCGAACATTTTTACCAGGCACGTGACCGTGCCATTTCAGATATTTCATATGAAATCAGTAAAATTTTCCCTCATTCTTCATCTGCACTCATCCGAACACTGGGAGTCGATCCCTCATCGGCCTTCATCGCACCCTTTCAGAGGATCCTGCTGCCACTTCCTGGTTGTGCTGTACCACTAGACGCATAATTATTGAAGAAGGCAAAGCAAATGCACCACATATCATATTTAACAACTCTGTCGTCAGCCTGGCAGTCGAACCAGACTACACCCGGCAACATGCTCTCTTCATGCATGCAGACACCCAAAAGCTCTTGAAAAAATCTCTGAAAAGATTTCCGTATCTTGCAATTTTCCGTCAAGAGCTCTTTCATAAATTAGTCTGCTAGGATCTGACATGAGCTAGGCTCAATGGTCCTTGCAGAGACCATGAGACTGGATGTGGGCAGAAGGCTTCTCTTCTTCACATGATATCCGATGCAACCGTATCTTCATCGTCCTGCTACAATGCTTCAATAATCAGCTCAATCGAAATGCTACTTGAGCCACAGACCGGAGCCTGTCCTCGGTCACTGTCTGCTGGCTTTCGCACTGAGCGCGCAACAAGAACAGAATCTATATAAATATGAAAGCTTCGATCTACGTCTGCTGGCCTTATCCTCGAATCCTTAGTGACATGTACAAGTGGAACACCCGAGTCTCGAATTGAGTCTGTCCAACCCAGGCCTGGAACAAGCAAAGCGGAAACCTGAATTCCGTTCGTCATAATACGGCTTGAAAAGCACTCATTCCTGAAAGTGAAAAGGATGATCGAAAGCAGAACTCAGGCAATGGAAAAGAGTACGAACACTGCATTCAGTAAAAGTCCGAAAAAGAACTGAGTACACCCAACTTGATCCGAAATTCATTGGATTGAATGAGTGCATCCCAATCCCGAATCAAGCTAGGGTAACTGAATGAACGGAGTGCACCACATCATTGGGAATGGGAATTACAAAAGTCTCCGAAGAATTTCAGAGCATCCAAAAACTCTTGGAAAACAAAACAAGAGACTCGTGAAACTAATGGACTCTGACAAATGAATAGTACTAATCCCACTCGAGTTCCCACTCTTGTGCGATGCCTCAAAACTAAATCCGGGAACCTCCTCCACTTTTGCTTTTTCGTATGAGGATTTTCCAAAGACTAGGAACTGCATCAGCTCTTAGCCTTTACCCTACATGGATTGCATTCTACCAGACAAAATAAATGTAGCATCACCAGGAACAGCATCCCACGTTAAAAGCACACATGTTCCTTCACTCATGTCTGACCCTCTTCCATGTACCAGCTACACGGTTAACGGACCACTTCGAAACAATTCATCAAGAATAACTGAACTATCCTGTCGTTAGCTTGTTGTTCCAACTTTAGCTGGTGGAACCACCCACAGCCAAGTTAACTACATTGCATGCAAAGCGTTTTTGGCTGAACAAGGGACAAAACACCGGTTTACTCGGTTCTAAGCACTGCTTTGCTTGGAGGGACTGAAGATTTCATCTTCGACTTAGAATCTCAGCCTGTTGGGCTTAAGCACTTAATGAAGTAGTCATATTCTGTTGAGTTTCAATACCACAACGAGCTTCGAATAAGCCACATTGAAAATATTATTGGAAAACTTTTCCAAACTTTTCCTATAACAATATACAATAATACAATGTACACATTCAAGGTTTATTTGAACTTTCTTTCCGGTTTACGCTACAGAGAGCCTGAGATGAATATGGTAAATCACAATCGAAGTTGCTCTTCAATTGCCACCATTAGTAGCTAAACAATGGCTTCGTCAGACTCTCTCTTTGAATTACGACCGCAGCCTGTCATCAACTGCACTCATATTTGACCTACAGCTTTAAGAAGTTAAACCTTTCTTAACATGCACTTGCGTGTGGAAGTGCATTTACAGCTTTTTATAAAGGAATTGCTAACTGCTGCTGAAAGTGTGTGAAGTAACAAGATAATATTTTGCCTGACTGCCAATCGGAACGATACACAAATCAAAGCAAGCTGTTAATGAGAGCGCTATCAGCTGAAAGTGTTTGCGAAACATTGATTATCACACACTTTCTCGTCAACTTATCTCTACAAGTCCTACAGCGTTATTGAAACGGCATACCTTCAATTAAATATGAAAACAAAACCAGACATGTTCTCTGCTTTAGTTCTTCAACTTTGTTTTAAAAGCGTCGTGCAGCGCAAAACTGCAAGAATGCAACTTTCCACCTTGACAATTGTTGCATTGTCTGTACCTGCATTCTGCACCCAGGCTTCAGCCTCAGTCACACTAATGTATGCAAAATTATATAACTTATGCAAAATTCATTAAAAAGACTGCGAAATAATTACACTTTGTTAGCCCCCTCCTAATGATATTTCTTGACGAAATTGAATAATTGGATGCCGGGAGCAACTTGTGGCAGCTATGTGTCGAGTGTCGAGATTTAAAATCTGGTTTCTGGTCCACTAAACAGACAGGACTTGTTCCATTATGCTCTTCTGCAGATTACTCAACGTGAACATGAGGCGAGTCTCGCAAACCATTAGCAGTATTACAATATATTTTCCAGTTGTTCTCATCTCCAACACTGAGGCTCTCTCTCTCCTTTCAGCTCTCAGCTCCAACTCGTTATTTGCCTGAACATTGATTCAAGTTTCGAATCCAAGTTTAATTTCCATGTCGATGAACAAATTACAATACGAGGCAGGCGAAAGAGAGAAATTACCGGAGCGAGAATCCCTGTTTCAATCACCTCGATTCCTTGTATAATTCATAGGCACATCATTCTTACCGATGATGAAACCTATTTCCAATTCATGGATGTGTTGTGGTTGCGCCTCGGTTCTGAGCTGCGGAACTGTTCTGAATTGGAAACGCCAGCCGTTGTTCTCCTCGTACAGGCATTATTGTAATTGAGCTGTGTCTCTCTCCGGTGCTGAAAAGCAGCTCCGTTAAACAGAACCCATCTCATTTCCGTGTCCATGGCGTAACATTCATTGCCTTTAAATTAGATGAGGTGCCATGAGAACAAAGCGCAAAAACAAAACGATCGCACGAGCGATGAGCTATTGACAGCATTTTAAACTGACGAGGATGCAACAGCGGCAACAAAGATACGCACTGTCAATACCGTATCTTCTTGCATCGCCATAGCTTCCAGTGCAATTGTTCCCCGCATTCAAACACGGTTTAAAAAGAGTATAAGTTAGAACAGGGCCATAGTTGGCTTACTGACTCTGTCGATTCGAGCAAGTTCCTGACAAGTATTCTCCCAGTATCAGTGTTTTTACTCCTCTGTGTAGCTAAAGCACTGAATTTCATCCTTCATTCGAGTTGGTTATCTTAAACAATAGTTTTCTTTGTTATCTTCAAAAGTTTCCCTTGTACCAACAGCCCCACGGTAAAACGGTCGCCCATTACGGCTTTTCTTTCGGGTGAGTAAAGTAAGAACGCCGCATCTTTAGATCCATCTTCCTCTCTTTCAACAGTAAATTATAAATTTAAATTGCTTTAATCATGTAAATTCTTAATCATCCCTCTTCAGATGCGGATCGTGATCTTTGTGGTATTTCATCCCTGCTTGCCATATCATTGCATGGCTTCAACTCGTACTCACTTCACGCCAAGCGTTTCTCGAGTATGGTGCTCGACCAGCAACCAGTACATGTTGGTTTAGAAACAGAACCGAATTTCAAAACCCCTTGTCTTTTGACTTATCTTACTTGGTTTATGTACTGAGCTCGTGCATTAAGACTGACAGGCATCCAGCAGTATAAATGAATAGCAACAACAGCGATCAAATTGTTCAAGGACATGGAAATATTTTCAGTAACTGTTTAACTGTACTTCACAATGCTTAAGCTGAAGCGTTTCAACTTGAAATAGCTGTACACCATGGAATGGCTGGGGTATCACAATGCCATTCATTCTTTAAATCTAAATGCAAATGCTGGATCATCACTATCTTCTTTTCTCTCAGACTGACTCTTTTCCTCCACTCGTTTTGACCTTAAAATATTAATTGTTGTTGGCAGAGTGCGGCTTTCTTTTCCTTCTCGCAGCCTGTGTAAAGTTCATTCCCCAGGCGAAGGAGCTTGCCACTTGACTCGAGTATGCCGGTCTATAGGAAAAGCCCAATGTTACTGCTCACTAGGAGAAGACAGTCAGTCGATTGTACCAAGTAGGAAGAGCTTTACGACTGCTTCCATGCAAAAATAAACAGAAAAGAGTTTATCACCATTGTCAGCTATGCGAATGTCTCATTGACTCAATCACCCAGAGCCTTGTATCGCAATTCTTACACTGCTCGACGCCTCCGAATGTCTCTGACTTGAAGACTGAACTGCAGACCTGCGACGACAAACTAATGATCAAATGTGTGGCAAACATGCGTGGAATAGTGCATTACTGTGTATCACTTCTCTGGCTCTTGAACAAGTACTACGACTCGAGCCGTCTCTCCGTCTATTTATCTTAAAGAGTTAAGATAAAAGTGAACAAATTATGTTTGAAGTAGTGCTCATGCATTTGTTGATCTTTTGCAATCGTATGTGAATCGCATGTACCCTTATCAGTACCCTGGGCAGGTTTTATGAATGAACGCCTTGGCAGTGTGTGTTTATACTAAATACTAATACGATTTGCTGCAGTAACTTAGTATTAGGCATTCGCAGCTTGCAAAAGCCATTGACTCATGTCATTATTAGCTGGGTCATCGCATCAAGTTGCATCTTCAACAAGGCTTTTAAAAGCAATAGTTGCATATTTCATCTCATACAATTATCAGTCACTACTTCAGTATATTTCGAATCTGATTAATCGACACATGATCTTCTGCTTTTAATTTTTTCAAAGTTTTCTCTTTCTGCACTCATTGCTCAAATTCGGCGGAGTTAGAGCTTTCGTGCCTCTATAAAATAGCCAGCCTAATGGTTCAATGATTTATGGCCCTTCTGGGCTTTCCTTCCCAGTTCTTCAGCTCTGAAATAAGACTGGACATCACCAGTAGAAATAGCTCGTGAATCGCGAATCGGTCATCTCTCATTTCAAGCTAATTATCATCGAACATAAGCGCTTAATGCCCTCCCGCCCATCACACGTGAATAAAATCCATCTCGCTTATGCGTACCTGAGCTCCAACGATTCCTAACTCTTTTAGCCATGGCTCAGCACAAGATATGAACATATGCGTGACATCAGCTCGCTTCTCATCTTTACAAAGTTGGGCACGCACGGAGAGCAGGAAGACAATTTCAAATTTGTCTCTGACATCTGAGCACGCCTCCAACTTGTCCAAATTCTTCCATCTTTATTCATGCAGGACGGCCTATAATTTTCAGTATCATTTTCTCAATAATTTCTTGAATCCACACGACAATTCAATGAACTTGCACAAACTCGTTCGACAAATAATCCCTAGCCAAATTACGACAGCCAGGCTAAATTGCTATCAAGTGTGATTCCTTTCATGCGCATCCGTCCTTTCCCAGCAAAATAGCCTTCGTTCGTCCTCTGTACTTTCGCCTCACCTGAGCAGTTTAAGATGAAGCCAATTAGGAAATGGCAAAAAAGGATGACGCGTAAACTCTCTTGAGTGACATTATATATTTTACACGCCGGGTCTGCCTGGCTGTTCACGTCACCCTGCAGCTTATGTCTTCAAATAAATAAAATATATGTTCTCACAGGGACCCAACACACCTTCATGTGCTAGACATACCTCCTCGCCCATTTCTACGCACCTTAATTTGCATGAAGAAAGCGAGATTACTGGGTTCGAGAAGCTTCAGTCATAATCTTAACCCAACATAGTACAGTTAGCACAGGAGAGTACATCTACCTGGATGGAATCTTTAAGTATTTAAGAGCTTACATACTTTTTTTTAATCGCTGAGTACAATCCGCCTTTACTGGTACGCCTTACACCATCCGAAGTAAATAACTTCAACTTAATTTAAAGTTAAACTTGAATCTGAGGAGTAAACCAATAAATGGTGCGATTCAATCAGCAAAAAGCAAGTAAAAGCAATCATGCAGAACTGAATAATGGACGGCCTTTCTACAATTTCGCGACTTGTTGTTCTTACCGATGTATTTTCGCAAAATCAAACCTGATTCGCTAACCTGCTGTCAGGTGGAACACCATGGAGCAGTCGTAAAACGGTGTAGATCGATTCTGCTTGCGAAAAAATCCTCTCATAATTGGTTTCGTTACCAGTTTTGCACCCTCCTTTGTGTCTCGTTTCACGCCTTGGAAAAGGAAGAAATGAAATTATAGCTGTCTTTGCTTCTACTCTTCAAGGGAAGGAAGACAAGCCGTGAGTAATGCATCCCTACAAGCATATTGAAGACAGCAGGGAGATGATGCTCAAAGGAGTTAAGGTTCGCCCGACTGAATATGATGCTCATTTTGTCCTTCGTAACATGAATACGATTCCATTGTGACTGAGGAACGTGCAAGTGGTGGAATTGCAGAATTTATATGTTTTCTTTTGTTCAAACCCGAGTCCCACCCACCAACCCAGCTGAAAGTCTGACTCGGTCTAGCAAGAACGGCAAGTCCATGAATGGGAGTTCACGCCTTACCTAAAAGATGAGCTAAACTTAGACTACGCGAAGTCCCACGACTGTCACAAAGTACGATAAGTCTACGAAATTCCTGTCTTCCAAGACACGCAGAGACATCCCAAAGCAACTCGAGAACACCTGGAGCAAGAAACTTTGCCTGGCTGCTTGCCTGGAAGGATTCATTAGCGGAACGGAATTCTGTCTGTTGCTTGTGAACTTTGGATCCCGACTTAAGTTGCCTTGTGCGTTGTGCCTTGTTTCACGAACCATGTCGTTTTATATTAATGACCTAATGAGCATCCAATCCAATTAAATTTCATCCGCACCTTTTTGTAGTTCGAACCCAAGAGCTGTTTCGCTTCCTTGTCTCCATCGATCCAATCTACATAGCTGTTGGCACGGAACCACAGTCTAACTTTGTGCATGTTCCTTCTCTCCGTCACATTCAAAGTGCAGGACGAAATGTACATGCATGTTATGTGGTGGCTCACATTCTGCAGTGTTTTTTTTGGTCTGACAAGAAGAATTGATGCACTTGCTACAAAATTGCACCCTTGTCCTTCCATCAATTGTAATTTATGGCACAGTTTTCCTTTTAAGTTAAAGACCTACGCCCGTTCTTCTTACCTAAGCAGCTCGTTCAGCACACGGTGCACCACACGTTCATTGCAATGAAAATACCTTATTACCTCATGCAATTATTTTCTTTAATGTGCTGCAAGCGGGTAATTTGCAGTTTAGAAACCCCATTAAGGAAAAATAACTACGAGCAAAGTGCAGGAACAAAACAAAGGCACAGAACGTAACCACAATATAAGACTCCCTCTGCAATGACTCCTATCCTGCTGAAAGCGTCTGAGATTTGCAGACAACCGCAAACGGGCATTGTTTAATAATGGTGCGAGATACAAGTCCATCTTATTATCGACACAAGAAGATTGCTCGATGAACTACAAAAGAGAATTGAAAATGCATAGAAATTACCCGCAGAATCGGTCAATCGTCCGGGCCCTATGATAATGACTAACTGTCAGTGGTAAATTGCCATCGGTAACCCATAACGGCCGATAATGTGATCACGGACATCAGGCCACAGATGTAGGTGAACGACTGATCGGGCTGCCGGTATGAATCAACGGTATAATAAATTAAATTTTGATGAGGTTAGCCACTGTGCGCATCGTACTGCGGTCAGAACCCTCTCGCCAGCCATATTTATGTTAAAAGCGTCATGACCACCATTTTGTGTCTGTTGATGATACTTGTACTGTGTAACTAAGTCGGTAACTCTTTCAATGCGAAATAGTAGCGATAATACGGCAACAGTGCCAAGGAGTGTCAGAACGCACAGAAGCTAATTAGCAGAATAATTGAGTCGCGATTTCATTTCATTTGTACTGATGACTACCACGTGGGAACTTCCTCGACAAGACAGAAACAGCTCATGTAAAAGCAGGTGTTACATTTCCTCGGCGAAATTAAATACGAAAGTTAAGACAACTTCAGGGTCATCTACTTTCATTGATAGTGATTTTTAATTTTATCGTATCTGAATTAACTTTAAGGGCTCACCACATGCTGTGATTTTTACAACCGGTTCGCCAATTTCGTCCCTATTCAAACGGGCACCCGCCAAGCTAATGTTGCTGTTGAACCGAGATGTGCTCGTGGGAAGCGTTGGCTTTTAATTGGTGGAACTATAAAGTGAGCCTCTAAGCTTTTTGAAGTGGATGAGATGCCAAGCCGCAGAGCGTAGGAGACTGGAAACCAGCCTGAAATAATGGCTCTCGGAACCAGCCGTCGCACTCAGGTAAGACGGCAACAGCTTAATTAATACAGGGTGGTAGAGAGGAGTCGAGATGAAGTGTTTGAAATATGGATATGCTTGCGGTGTGGGTAGCAGAGGAGTGCATTAAAGAGGCGAGGAATAATTCAAATTTAATGTTTGATCCTAGCTGCTCCTGGTGTCTTTGATAGGAAGAACTGGTTTTGCCTGAGTTAGCAGCTGCTGCGATATCAAATTCGTATCTAATTTCCATAAATACAAGAGATGACATGTGCGAAAAGGAATCGCGAAACAGTCAACAGCCCATTTTCATAAATTTTATCAAAAATACAGCAGCAGCAGTGAAATTTAGGCGGAAGCCAAGTGCTATCCTCCTCCAAAATACCAGAACTATCAAATGAATATGAAGTACTCCTCCAAACTTGGTTCTAACTTCCAGCTCCCTTCTCGGTTGAATGTACTACATGATCTTACGCTTAGAAGTTATCTCAAAACTACGTATGAGATGTGTACATAAGGATTTGCAGTTTGTACACGTGAAGTCAGTGTAATTTTGTGACTGCATAAGCTGCCGATTCCCTAGAGTAGTCTGAAACTTACAACGACAGGGAGTACCATGACAATAGTTTATCGTGACTGTTTTCGGAACTTTCCTCGTGCACTTTCGTGTGATTTTTTCTCGGCTCCAGTCAGACACGACTTTCCTTATGGCTGAACACGCTATTGTAGCACTCAGGTGCTGAAGTTTAAAAAATAAAACAAGGCAACCACCAGAAGGGAGGATTTGCAAACCATGACATATGCAGTGCGGAAACTCGAACTTTTTACAGAGACATGGTACCAATCGTCCAGCAGACGGACTGACTCGTTGGCACCTCACCGAATCAAGATTACTATGTGCGAGCATCGAGATTGATTGAAATGAAAGAGCTCGCTCACGCAAGGCTGATCTACATAATTACACGGTTTGCTGAAAGCTATCTGCTCTTAACAGTAATTTGGCATGCATAGCTTAGCAGATTGCTGCCTCGTCCACGGAAAAAATGATGACTACTTGCAGGCTTCTTCGTAAGGTAGATGGAGGGGATTTGCACGAGCTGGTTTTTTACTGCTTGTGATTGTGATGATCCAAGAAAATTTGTCTGTTGTTTTGTACGCACCAAGACCTTAAAGTTTCTTGTAATGGCAGCAAAGGTAAACCCCTGTGCCGTCTCAACTCTTCCTGCGAGCAGGTATACGAGAGCAAACGCAATCAAAAATTTGGCAGGGTTGCCGCCAGATGATCACCAGCAGCCAACAAGAGGAAGGTGTGATGATGATGTGTCTACAAGTCGCGGCTGGTCATGTAACCTTCAACTTGATACAGGTAATGATTGTGTACTGCAATGTGAATTGGTCCAGAAGCAAATTGGATCTCAACAAAATTGTAAGAGAAATGAAGAAAATGAATAAGGCCTGCCTTCACAGTGCGGCCAGAGAAATTACACGCTACTGCATTCACGACTCTCTCACCCAAGTCCACTTAATATATTGGAAGCTATGGCAATAAAAAATCCGAATCAATCCCACGGGTTCACAATCACACAAACCAAATAAGAATAAGTGTCAGAATGATTGTAGTTGATGCTAGTGATAAGCTGACCGTATTTGGATTACGGCATAGGATAAAAACTCCTACAAGCTTCACTGTCATAAACAGGATTGCGGCAATCTCCCCAGCTGGCTTACACCGATACTGATGAAAGAGGATCATAGCATACGTATTACAAGGTTCAGAATTTTGCATTTGTGGCTGCACCACAGCCTGAACTGGAGATGGGCTCGGTCGAAAAATCTATCAAATTGACACTGCTTGATAACACAAGCCTTCAGCAAGTCTGTCAGTTGGAACGCATAAATCGCCTTGGGATAAATGTCTCCTGCCTACTCTCCACGTCTACCTGACTTGTTAACTCCACATTACGAAATAAGCTCTTCTCCACTCTACAGATTCTCTTAATGTCCACTGTCCATCTGTGGAGAGTTGCAGTTCCATTAAACTCAAATCCAATCAACGACCTTGCACCCCGATCAGTTAGCAAGGGCCGAACAGAGCAGTGCCACAGGCATCACTTTGTATAACATCACGCAATTCCACCTCTACCGGTACACAGCAATGGCGATTTCAACGACTGACAGATGAAAACTTGTGATTGAACCAAAGAATTGAACATTCTGGTCGTTTTCCCTCGTATGATTTTCCCCTTCTGACTTGCTCAGCTGGGCGACTACCGCGTTTCGCAGACTCGCACTTCTCCCAAGTTTCGCATGCAACCATAAAAATTCGCAACGTCACGATCTTCTGCTACTTAGTTTACATTTCGGTCGTAAATAAATTTACACAAAATTGCTCCCAGTAGCTGGCCAGTGAGCCGTGCCCAAAACTATAACTTGGAAAGGAAAAGAGTGGGTAGAACATGACTTACCCAGTAGAAAATTCCGGCTTGATTCCCAATTCAAAACACGGCATTCATAACTCTGTTTAATTTAGCTGTCATCTGCACAAATCCTTCTCGGCTCCCACAATTCTATATCAATTTCAGCTTTCAAAGAGAACAACACATTCCGCACGAACAATGATAAACGGAACACAGGCCGGAATCGTATCCCAGCACGGATCGCTTTCCAAAATATATTTCCAGTTTTCACAATTCACAACCAGGCTTCTCCAAAGATTGATGGTGTTGAAGATAGTTATAATTTTCCATCCATAATCCAATCAAACTGCAAGCACTCCAGCTAGTTACGCAACAACCGTAATGAATCTTCTCTTTGGAAAATTAAAATCGAGGAAAATAGTTTTCTTCACCGATCTTGTCACTTTTTACACTACAACACGAAAATATTATAATTTAACAGTAACCAAAGCCACTTTCCTTAATTTTTCACTTAATTTAAGGAAAATAGTTTTCTTCACCGATCTTGTCACTTTTTACACTACAACACGAAAATATTATAATTTAACAGTAACCAAAGCCACTTTCCTTAATTTGTCACTTAATTTTCCTAGGATCTGCAGTTTTCGAAAATTTCAATGGAAAATTATCCTTCGTTGGTAACTAACAACAAGAGAAAACCACTTCAAGCACTGACTGCATTGAAAACTTCAGAAACTTCCACAACGTCTGCAGTCACCCTTCCAGTCAGACAGCTGAATTCGTACTGAAGAGCAACTTCGTAGAACAACACATGCAGTCTATGGGCTCCTTACTGTAGCTCACAGCTGAAGCTGAACATTCCGTGCTCACTCCCTCACGGTTTTCCTCTTCTCACAGGACTGTTACAATCCTATGTGAATACATATGCGTTCATGAACTCGAGCTTCACTTTAAAGAAAGGGTTTCCCATGCAATTGTGTAACCCATGGATTTAATCACAATTAACTTCTTTTAACGTTAAAGTGTCCCTTCCATGATTAAGAAAAACTACCTGGTAATTTCAATCAGCGGATGGGCATCACGTAAATGTGTACCATAACTTTGATCAGATTCGGAGGCTCACATGCATATTGGCAATCGGCAATTGCCAACGAAAATTAACTTTGGCACTCTTGAGACCAGCATGGGAAAAATTTTGCCAGACGATATGCCTCAGATACATAAAGTCGCTGAAGTGAAGCTTATGCATCTGAGTGTAGGTAATCGCCATTCTAAGCGTCAAACTTGGCACTGAAAAGTAGCAAGAATCCGAAAAGTCAGCGATTCGCATCCAACCAGCATGGACCAGACGCCAGCGACTACTAGACGGAAGGAAAGGGGTACAAGAGCATACGCATACTTTGATCGTACATCCGGGCTGATCTTCGACTTTGGAGCTAAGCTCTGGAGAAGAATAAAAAGAGCTGAGAGAGATAGAGCGACAGAGAACAGAATTGCAGCTGGAGAACTGAGGCTGGAAAAGTTATCAAAAGCCACAGGGAAGGCTGAGAACGTAGTGTTGCCTAGCTGGAGCGAGCTGGAGTTGGCGAATCCGTTGGAGAGGGGAACCTTCTGCCAGTCTGCCTTTTCGGATAAAACTCCGGTAAATGTGCATGTCAGCTTGGGCAACTCTCCTTCCTTCCTCCCCGACACCGAGCCGGGTAGTCTGGCAACCAAGTACATTACCCGGGTTTCCTCATCTTTGTGAATCTAATCTCTCGTAGAGCACCGGCGTGATGCGAGCCAAAGCTGAGGGAACAAGTGCATATGCCTATTCAAGTTGCTGGAGATCGGAATCCAGGCTAATGTTACGGCGAACTGGACTGGATTATAACTATTTCTGAATCTGGTTTCACTGCTGGACTCAAGTCAGTTAGTTCTTGGTGTTTGAAATAGCACTTATTCAGTAGTTACAATTTTAGAAGCATTAGAACTAGGTATAAGCTAGAATCAGCAAACTTTTAAATGGCTTGAACCTTGGTAAAAAATCGCACTCGTATCCTTTGCCATGGAGAGTTTGCATGATGCCTCCCGGAGGACTTAATCCCTGCGGGCTTTTGGTTACATCAAGTTTTGGTTCATTAGGTGCTGTAATTTCTCCAAAGTGAAAGTACCGCTAGGGACTGATGTAAGAGCTGCGAGGACCGGAACGGAAGTTAAGGGCCCAGAGTGCAACATTAGGTGTGGTATTAAGTAAACGGTACCAGGGCCGGGACTGAGACTTGGCATGTACCTACATAGGGCTTGGGGACGATACGCTGAGATGCTGAAAGAAGCTGATTGAAATTGTAGATGCATCTGGTGTATGCACGAGGAAAGGGGAATTAGCCAAAATTGACTTCCGTCGAAGAATTTTTCCCCTGAATAATGCAAAGAGAATAAAAGTGAAAGTACCGCTGGGACTGATGTAAGAGCTGCGAGGACCGGAACGGAAGTTAAGGGCCCAGAGTGCAACATTAGGTGTGGTATTAAGTAAACGGTACCAGGGCCGGGACTAAGAGTTGGCATGCACCTACATAGGGCTTGGGGACGATACGTTGAGACGCTAGAAGAAGCTGATTGAAATTGTAGATGCATCTGGTGTATGCACGAGGAAAGGGGAATTAGCCAAAATTGACTTCCGTCGAAGAATTTTTCCCCTGAATAATGCAAAGAGAATCAATAAGCGAAAGAATTACGTATTCCGTCAAGGATTCTGGTTCCCTGAAATTGAAAGCTTTCAAGGCAGAGCATGCAGTCGCTGCTGTTTGCTCGGAACTTCTTTACGTTCCTGAACCGTGTTCTTCCTTGTTCTTTCTACAATTCCGCAGGATGAGATGAAGATCAAGATGAAGTCGGAGCTGTCTCAGAGACTGGGGATTTTGTCTCGCTTCCGTGTGTTCTTTGGTATTTTGACCGGGAAATAGTGAGAAAGGAGATGCTTTCGGAAGATGATCGAGGTGATGGGATGTCTGAGACGAGAAGAAGGGCAAGGCAGAAATTCAATTGTACCGACAGAAATGAAGGGAATGCATTGCGACGCAGCTTGCAAGACAAACCAGATGAGGCAGTAAAACACATCAGACGGTTCCGAATCCGGAAGATAGAGGAGAAAAAGCACAAGATTGAGTACCATGGGCCGAAGTACCAAAGGTTGGAATAGGGCTAGAAGTTTGTGGATGGAAATATTACTAGAAATAGAGGCATTTTTTCTGAAACTGATGCCACACCAGGTTAGATTTAGCTTCAGATGATCTGAATCCCGATATTCGGCTTATTTTTATCGAGTTTCTGGATTCCTGAAAGAAGCAGGCCGAATCTCAAGCTTATTTCACATGATTCCAGGTTCAATAATTCCAATCACTGATTAGCCGAAGGTCCGCCCGGATTTTCTCTAGGTGAGTAATGCTACGAATCATCCAGCTAATTCCTTAACACGGTAACGATACTTACCTGGATACGGGATCGCAATCAGGATCATGGGTGGATGAACAAAGTTTTAAATGAAGTAGTGGCAGTTGAAACACTGCCTATTGAAGATAAGAATAGCATAAAAGAGAAGATCCAGGCGGTCGGGCTTCTCATATCTCATAATCAGATCCTGTGATTTCTTATATCCAGCCGGGAAGCTGAGCTTTGTACTACTTTGAATTACTCCGGATTAGAGACCACGGGATCAGTCTCTGAATGGCATGGCGACATCAGGTAAATTGAAATGGCATGATCCTGCCCTGCCCACAAGTCGGTAATTGTAATGATTCAGCTTTGATTTCGTTTTAAGAAGATAAGCCCTTAAGAATGAAGGAGATAACTAAGGATCATACAAGGTTGTACCTTCCCACCTTCCACGGTGTTTGTCCAACAAAGCCTAAATTCGAAAACATGAAGCTGAAAGTCTGCTTTTGTGCAGTAACTTCGTCAGAAGAAGGGTTGGAAGTCATGGTAAATTCACTTTACAGCTGCTGTAGGATCCTTAAGGCACACTCAGGTCATGTATGGCAACATCAGTCCCCCAAGTCCTATTCCAGGGTGGTGATTTCACAGCTTGGAGTTGAGAGGGAAAAGTTACTGTTAGTCAGCCAGGATTTGTGTTTGAATCGAATCTATTTTCAATTTTGCATCAATATAAAAGAGAAGGCGAAACGTGTACCGCAGCTGGAGAATGGTCGTGCTTCGCTGTTGCATTTGTTGAAGTGTGACTCTTTTTCAATGGAAACTGCGGAACGGAGATGATGCTGTTGCTGACTCGATCCTGTGCATGGATTCCAGGCCCTTGGCCTTTTACCCTTGGCTGGAAGGGTGCCTTTGTGCCTTTATTAGGCTGCGAGAGGTTCGAACTGACAAAAGATGTTTATGGAACAAAACGAAACAGTGTCACTGTAACACGAGGGATTAGGTCCAGGGACGGGAGCTCGGGATTTAATTCATTTGACCTGGTCCTGGTAATAGGTTTGCCGGGAGTCGGAAGGACGAGAGGGATGTTGGTATCACAGATAGTGAGCTGGACTTGCAGCCTGGATGCTGGAATGCAATGAACTGGGTTTATCATCTAACCCTATCGCAGAATGTGAAGGATGCATAATAAATTCAAATTAATATGTTAGTCCTTTGGAAGAAATGTGATGCCAAGTGAGGTGAAACTCTCGAAAGCTAAGCTGTGAGAAAGGAGGTACAAAAAGTTTAGAAGGTGACAGATGAGGATGCTAGAGGGGGAAAATTGCTGGATGAAAATTATGAAAATGGTGGGAGAAAACGGATACTTCTTTATGATTGTTTGAAAAAGAGATGAAGGGACCTTTGAGAGATGACACCATAGGCTGATGGTGTGATAGAAACTAGATGAAATCCAATGACCAATGTTAAGGGCTAACTGGAACTGACTCACAAAAAGAGGTTTTGATCAATTCACACATTTTTTTTGAAACGTTGATAAATTATTGTTATTATTGCGATTGTTAATGCTACTGGCGTTCGGGGTGGGGAGCATAGAGGCTATTTGTTGTAATCGAGAATCGCATTGAGATTCGGGAGTTTTTTTAATTTCAATGGATAAAAAACAATTATTAATGGCAAGAGGCAAGGAAGATGAACGGAAGAAGGGAAATTGCCATTGCTTATTAGCTTATGCCGTTGATCACGATGTGTTTTTTGGTACTTTGTCGGAGGAAGGAGCTAATAAAAGTGATTGGAGACAATTGGCATAATCGCCCTGTGTGGCCGGCACATGGTATTGCCCCAAAAGCTTGAGATGAAAATGCCGAGGGAGAGAGTACGATTCACATATTCAACGTGAAGTTTTTTATTCTAGTAAAATACCACCTATTTCAAACATTGCAAGTAGTACTAATCCTCCAAGGACAAAAGTAAAAGGAACATGTACGTTAAATGGCATCAATCTAAGCTGGTGTACTTCAAGAGTACTTGCATACATTCTGTGTAGCACGGTGCTAGCTGATCCTCAGGAATTAGCTTCCACATGTTCGCAATAACGGTAAAAGTCTTGCTCTTATTGGATTTTCCAGTGCCGGTATCTTGACTATCATTGGGTGATTTCGGTCGGTTGGTATCATCTTCAGGACTTTTGTCCTGAATATATTTTTGGTTAGGATCCCATTTTTGAAACGGTTTTGCAAATGTATGATAATCATGACCTACTCCAGCTCCTGAGGGACCTGCTGCAGCAGCAGTGGGAGTGTATGTAGAAGATGGGGGTGCTTTCACCTTGTTGACTGGTGGTGAGCCGAAACGGAAATTAGGAGGTGTATGCACGATGCTAGGAGGTGAGAATCCTGAATTTTCCGGGGTCGAAATTGAAGATTCTGCAGACTTCCGGAAGTTGTCACCTGGTGATGTAACTGTCTGTCCGAAACGAAATGGCACTGGTGAATTAGTGGCACGCGTTCCCGAAGTCTTTATACCTCGAGCTGGATTGAAAGGAGGACTCTTAATTGAGGCTGACCTTGGATGATTCGTCTTGAATCTGTTAAGATGGAACAGAACATCGTTAGATCTCATGACAGGATACACCAGGTGATATAATTGGTTAAGATGAAACGCTTACGGTTTCTCAGTATCATGCTCGGAGAGGAACATCAAAGGCTTGTAGTACGGCCATTCTGTTGCACGATGCATAGCTTTCTTCCTAGCCCAAGCCGTCTTGTTGTAGACCATGGCATTTCGGTGGTTGAAAAATTGACCCTTCAAAGAATTCCAGGTGTTTCGAACTGTTTTCACTGCAAAATGAAGGTGATGGGTAATTATAACATTTTTCTGGAGCTGATTTTGTCCTGTTATCTCAAAACAATAAAAAAAAATTTAGGAAGCGAAACTAGATCAGAATTTTGAGACTGCAGGATCGACTTACTGTCCACATTCAATTGTTGGGCAATTTCGCAGAAAACGCTTAGTCTGGCACGGTAGTCACGAAAGTTAGGGTGGTTTTGAAGCCACAGCTGTGGCTTACTCTGAACAATTTTAATCATTTCCGTTATTTCCGGCTCTCTTAATTTCCTCCATGTGGAGATCGGGCTACCTTTCCAAGCAGACAAAGTCCTTTTCTCCTCCTGACGAAGCACTGCAATGACCCTTTACTGGCGTCGAGTTCAAATCTCCGTTCTGACCTCCACTCAAATCTGGAACTCTTTTATTTTGTCCAAACTGGAAACGAACCCGTTGCATACGATGTTGCAGTGGTTCATTGTCAGTGTCAGTTTCTTCAGAAGATGAGCTGGATGCACTGGTAGGCCGGTTTTCCAGATTTGATAGTTCGACAATTTCGGATTTGACAGTCACCTCATGGTCACGATTCAGCCGGGAGCGGGTACTTTTCAAGACCAATGGCTTCGTTCCAGTGCTAGAAATTTTCTTGGAGGTAGTGTCCGTTTGTTGGTTTTTTATTTCTGTTGATTTTACAGACTTGACCGTTGCTGTTAAGGAGTCTTTTTCTGGTTCAGCTTTTATCTTCCTAGGGGCCCTTTGAGAATTTGTGGTTTCAGTCGACACAGGTTTTCGCTTCTTGGCAACAACAGGTAGGAGATTGGCTCTTCGAACCGCCACGTTTCAGTGTTTGAGATCGTCGAATCGGTGCCATTTTCCCACAATTATAGTTTTTTAACACAATGTGCACTTTCTTGAAAAAATATGAATTTCAGTGATTTGTCACTGTTATCCAATATTTTTTTTTCAAAACACTGGTACACTTTAACTGGTTGAACAAAATGCTGAACTTGGTGGAATTACAACCAAAATTGATTATTGCCAAAAGCCTACAAAGTTCAAACACATCACAGAGCATAACACAGTACGTGATGAAAACGCCTGAGTCAGTAATACAGGGCAGTATACGCTCTGCAGTTGCTGGTTGCTATTCTCTAGCTGATGTGTTGACACATTGTTGAGCGTTGCCATGGCAACGTTTTGCACAACTCAGACTTTTAGCTTCACAAAAATAATGCGCATAGAGAGCGGAGAGTAGAGAGCATAGAAGGGGTAGAAGACTTAAAGTCCATGGAGCCCATCTTTGAGACAATTTCATTTGTCACTGACACTAGTTCAAGATAAACGTTTATAGATACACGTATAATAGAGATCTGACTCGTAGCTCATCCTGACTTATTGTTTCCCTCCCTTTCCTGATTTTAAATTCAAACTAACCTAGTTTTCTGTTATGGCAGTGGGATCCAGTTGAAAAATCTGTCCCAGAAGAATCATTTGCAGCCTCTGCTTGATCTCACAGCAACAAGATTGCTTTACGGAATGCCGAAAGCTTGAAACACAAGCCTTGACAGTTTTGCAATTTAGTAGCTTGGCGAGAAGGAAGAATATTTACGGAATATTGCTTCTATACATTGAAACATTAAAGCTGATGTGAAATTTGCCGACTGAGGGATAGTGGACTAGAATGTTCCATGTAACATAGGCGCCTTTGATTGTACTTGTAGAATCACTGCGAACATCGGCAAGATAAAAGAGAAAGTGTAAAATAACAAGGAGGATTCAGGAGCAATCCAATCAGAAAAAGAATCCTATCCCGGGAGATATTCATGACAAAACGTCAAGTCATATTTTACCCAAGGTATCCACAGTATTGGAAACTAGTTCAGTGAGTTTTTTTGAAACCCAGTGAAAGTAGTCTAAACTTGTCAACGTCGGAGAAAACTGCAGATTTACCTGAAGGTGCTAGGTGATTGTGGAAAGATTTTGCCAACCTGGATTGTTCTTAAAAAAGCTTGTAATTTTTTGTCACAAGAGCTCGGAATCACCTACTCGACCTTTCTCATTTCTTCAAGTAACTTGAATTCTGCACCACACAACTAGTCTTCAACAACCAATCTCATAAGAAGTCAACCATACAACTAGTCTCAAAGTTTTTTCCAAAAATTTTTCCCTATTGTTTCATTTATTTCATTGTCATTAGTCTCTGGTCAGAAAACACAAGGTGTCAAAAAATCCCCTGAACATGTTGTTTATGCCTCCACCAGCAGTTGCTCAATCTATGGTTTCGTACTAAACCTCTGGAACAAAACTACCTAAATGACTAACGTTTTCCGAGCTTTCAAGAACATTCAGCCGTGGAACACACTTTGTCAAATGTAACTGCCCTCGCCTCTGTCGTCTCCCGTTCCTTAGATGTCAAAAAGCCAAAAAAAAATCCGACACTTTAGTGCTGCTGATACGTTGATAAAATCTTGCCCGGATTCTTTCACGCTAGTTTACAGTCTCCATTTCTTCATGTCTTAAGGTTAAGCTCTTCATGTAAGAGTAAACATGCGCCCGGTATGGAACAAGAGCCTAGATTCGGTTCTTCACAAAAGGACAAAGAAGAAAATTCAGTGCAATCAGCCCTCTTTCACTACCAACCGGAGAACAGAGGCAGTACATCACATTGTGCATTACATTACATTGACGACTCTTTTCACATGGATTCCACAAGTCGAAAACTAAGTGGGGAGATTACGGGAAGATTAAGTTGCTCTTTTGTATTTTTATCTGGTTATGGTTAAGTACTCAACTTAGCTGAAGCTTATCCAAGATTTGAGATTCTGCCGAGACACTGGAAGGGATGATTTCACTATTTTGAAAACATCCTTCATGTCACGGTTAAATGTGGAAATGGAGACGGTATTTACACAGATTGTAAACCGCACTTTCTGCTCCTGTTCCCAGACAGCTGGGCTTTTACCTTTGAGTTACTTGAAACTTTCAACTGCACTATCCATGTCTCAGATCTTTCAAGTCTTATGGTTTCCTTGCATCATCACTCTGTGACTTGAGCCTTTTCGACTTTTTCAGTAAGCTTTCTTCCAGCTAGAATTTGAAGCCAGGGTTTTCGTGAACGACAGCTGTCCAAGCTATTTCACTGGGTAAAATCTGACACCCCGGGATGGCCGCCGACTCATGTGAACACAAGCACGCCCGTGTCAAAAATTTGTCCGGATTACAGCTCAGCCGTGGCAAGAAAACACAAACTTTATGAACTTCTTATGAGGCTTCTTGGTCTTGTTTTTCTTCCCTTGCAGGCTCACCAGTTCCTGACCAGACCATGTGTATTTGTATGTGTGAGTCGCTCATCCGCATCCCAGCTGAAAAATTAACCTAACAGCCTAATCAGTGCCTAATGACAGGCTCTTAGCCAAGTCTCAACTTTCAGTCTTGCTCAATACGTGACGAAAAGGAGAATCTCAGCGAGGGGTCTTGGTCTTCTGTCCTCGGTTCGAACTTCGGAACTTCACAGTTTCAGACCTTAAGTCTTATGAATTTTCATTGTTTTAATGTGTCAAACGTACTAAGGTCCTGCCTTCCAGTGGTGGTAAGTCACTCCGAGTCAAAAGTCAAGGGACACCGCACCGCTCCAAGGGTCAGTTGACATGCAGACTTGGTGTGTTCGGTCGAAGAAGCTTTGCGCAAGTACCCGTAAACAATGTGAAGATCCCCAAAAAGTTGCGATCGTGAAAGGTCCATGGGTTACGGCAAGGTGCTTGAGGAAAGGCACGTGAACGATTAACGTTAAAGCAATGGGTAATTTACTTGATTGTTCGACTGGGCAGTGTTATCATGCCGACACTTGAACTGTCATAACTTGATGCGAATAATAAATGAACAGTCATTTCCGACCATAAATCATGTTTTTAAGACTTGAGTAATATGTTCCCCTGGCACAGGATTCTTCTTCATACCTCCAGGCTAGAAAAACTGACAGTGTGGTCAGCTAAAGTGATGGAAAGACGGGGAGATGTCGGAAATTATGAGCGAATGAGCGGTGATTATGCGATTGTGGAATAGCAATTGCAGAAACCTACATTTATTACATGTATTTAAGCTCTTGGAATTTGCTTTTGGTGGTGCGGGCTCCTCAAAGTGTTTACATGTAAGATGGGCAATATTCATAAACATCCGACCACGTGTGTGTCGACCAAAGGCTGTGACTGCTTTAGGACATGGTAAGTTGTGTAACTTCAGCACTGAGGGTTTGAGGAAAAAAACATTCTTCATAATCCAAGCAGGGGGTTCTGTGGCCTTTCGGAACAATGGGTCACTATTCTCAGTTTTTTCTGGGCAGTGGTTTTCGTATTCTGAGCACTTTTCCTCCACGGCGTTAAGGCGCTGACAGTGACTGAAATTACGGAAAATTTTAAAAGCATGTGAAGAAAAATGCCAGAATAGAGGAAACTCTTACATTTCCATCTCCCTGCCTGTACCAGAATGCTGGCATGTCTTCAAGGATTGAAGACTCACAAAGGTTCGATCCCATAATGTCGAAGAAGAGCCCCGTTTACATGTTTCACCGCTGATGCCACTACCACATGTATGAATTGTAAATACGGATGCCGGATGAAGACGTTTCGAGAAGATTTCACGCATCAAAATGCCGCATCATCTTCCCATTTCATGCCCTAATGGTAAATTGTAAAATCAATGGATGCGGATGCGGAGGAGTTGAAAAACATGGCTCGGAACAGGATAACGTTTACGTATATGCGTTTATAAAATATTATGTGAAAACATGCTGAAACTATTAGTACCATCGTTGAGAGTAATGGCTATTGATTCTGTCTCTTGTGGTATTCAGCATCAATACATACGGACGAGGTGCATTAACTGTCTATCTTGCCTTGCATAGCCGTCTGTTTTCGTTAACGTTATCGTCGGCACTGGGTCTTGAGGCTGTTGAGTAAAGCTCTTCATTCCTGTTCCGCACCGATATCTTATGAAAGATTCATTTTTTAATCTTTTCAAGCACATGAGCGGGTCGTTAAAGAACAAACGAGGCTGTGTGCTCAACCGCTATGAGATACTTTATTAGAACTTGATGTGTGGCAAGAGGAGCGGATGCACTTGATGCATTTTAGTCTAGGCGAGAGTTCATCTATTTTCATGTACTTCCTAATGTCCTCTGGGATGGATCGACCATCGGCCAGAAATGAAATTCTGAATGTTGAAATATGCTTGGGAGAGCAAGAAGATTCGGAAGAACGACTTGTCAAGAGACAGTCGGGATGTCGTCGAAATGTTTTACATGGAATGGCAATAGCAAGTCGTATGTCAAATCTCGATGATGTGTTCATTTCGTCGGCGTCCTTTTAACATTCCTTATCGGCAGAATGATTTAATTCCACTTGTGCCCTTAAGGTTTAGTGAGGTATTAATTATGACGAGTCGGAACTGTTGACAGGTTCAAGGTTCAAGGAAGGAAGTGGAGGAGGTTTTACTGACTGGAGATATTGGCTGAATTGTTTGACGATGGGTTTGTTTTCTAGAGGAAGAAACCATGGACTCGAAGTGAACATGGGATTGAGTGAAAAGATGAAAAATTTTCCAGATCCTAGTTCGGAATACATTTGCTTCATGCTCATCTTTGCTCCCAAGCGCTTTTCCAATTAAAGGTTTCGTAGGGCATGTTTCACTTCTGGTTAAAGCCGTACCTAATCTTACTGGAAACAGTAAGGATTCCAGAATAGAAATATTTTTGTTTCAATCTCCTAACTGAATGTGAAGAAAACAAGGTTATTTCTGAATCGAATACATCCATCTCGAAGAAGAAAGCAAGATTAGGATGATAATCTTGGAAATCCATCTTCGACATATTTATGATTTAAACGGTAAAGTTTCGCATTATTTCCCGCCTGTCGCTTTCACTTGAGCTTTCACTTCGAGCTCGCTCTGTAAAAAAGGTAGAGCTTGGCTTTCTACGTACATTGACAGGAACAGCCATGCCTCCGTATCCGCTGCTATACATAAATACATTTTAATGATGCAATTTTCAAAAGAGGAATCTAATCTCCTCATAGTCTATCGCATTCTCCATCCTCCCCCTCACCCCTGCAACATTGAACGATGTTCTTGGAAAGAGAAATGCTAGTCTTGTGTGCTCATTTGATCCGAATAAATCTCTAGTGCAATTTACAAAGTATCGGATATAGTTTCAAGTTTTCTCTTGATCATCAAAATAATTTTGTACATCAGAGGTAGCCGAGACCGTCGCCCGAGTTTCAATTTCAAACAAAATACAGATTGCAGAAATCTGTCCTCCTAATCCAACTTTCTCTCCTGGAGTCAAACTATAACCGGAAACGAACCTTCGACCTGATCCGATTTTGCATTAGTGGTGTGGTTACAAGCCCCCTTCTTTGATTATTCTAATGGGGTATTGCATGCTTGCAATCTAATCCGCTTAATGAAGACTGGAGGCTGACGCTGAATCCTTGCTTGTAATGCCCCACAATACCAGTTATGAATTTGTTGCCAGTATTCTCGCTTAGCTCAATCTTTGACCACGCTGGGACTTAGGCATCTGGTGCATGAAGCCTGATGTTTGCTTTTTTGTTTCCTAAAACGTCGTTAAAATCGTGCACTTTTACTTAATATTTGTCACCTACTCCATCCATAGGGTTAACTTCACTCGTTTCTTTTAAGCCATAAAGTTACTCCACCGACAGCTGATCTTCACCGCAGTAACAGCCTCTCTGTCCCGCTCGTAGTCCCACATTCCATAAAACTCAAATGGAGTCATAAGACTGAACTTCCAGCACATAACTTTTAGCTGTACCAACACACTCGGAACGTAATTACTGGAAGCAATTACTCAATTTGTTGTTTACATAAGAGTAAAATCTTCTGAGGGCTAGAATCGTATTTTAAAACCTTGTCTTCAACATCCATTTCGGATCCTTCTCCAGATCCATAGGGCTACCAGACAACCAAGTTACTTCTTCCGCCTGTGAAAATTTACAGTCACACATGATGTTTCAAATACATAGCAAAGAAAGAAACCCCGACACATTACACTGGGAGCTAAAAGAAGCTGTAAATTACTCCCCAACCTACCCTAAAGGATCCGAACACTGTAAATAAGCCCGGACGGCGTCTTGCATCTTCACTTTCTTTTTGAAAGTAACTAACCCTACGTTTATGGACCTCGACTTGAGGCATTCTTGAGCTATTATCAGGGCTTCAAAACATTTCTTTCTTACAAGATAGCGTCTCTATAATCTGTTAACAGGCCTGATACATTATTTTTACCGTCGTAAAAGACCAAGAAGCAAGCTTGCAACTGTATTTCCAATTACCAGATCAGCAAGATGAATCAGCGACTCTAGCGCCACCCGACGCTCACTCATTTCACTAGGGCTACCAACGCTTCAGGCATATCAACAGAAAACGTTTCCATTTCCGCCGCATGCCCTTTAGCCAACCCAACGGGACTACAAAAGTCGTGAAACTATTTATTTGTGTTACCAGCACCAGTGTCACGTTACAGTCCACATGACTGTCCATGAGTCCACGTCTCGTTCACGGCCAATATGGCACTTGACATTGCAATCTATGAAGAAGGGGCAGTAACTTGTCACCACACTGCCTGCCAGGCATTTACACAATTCTCGTCTTCCCCATTTTATATTCTCCTGACATTTGTTGCAACTCCGGGTGATTTCACCAACTGGACGGCTTTTCCCTTAGCCGTCGGGGAAATGCACTTTCCGTTTTGGTTCAATGAGCAAAAATAGAATTTGGAGATGCAATGAATGTTGACAGGCGTAAATGGTGGCATTGAGTAGCACGTTGCACCTTCGCCACCAACCCATCTCTGGCATTCAGATAATGAAATGCAAGTTGCCACACGTCTTGGGTTTGGCTCCATTACATTTGCTAGTTACCGTTACTTTGCTCGTAGCCATAGGCGGAAATTAAATGTGCTTGTGCTTTGACATGTCTCGGTTAAAGTGTCACGAATGGTGTGAGGCACCGCAGATCCGTCCCAGGGCTAATAGACGGAGAAAATTCGCCTCCAGCGTCACTTTTCTCATGGAACGTCCCCCTTTTCGGTTTAGGACGGCATGCTATAAAAGAGAAGCAGAATCGTTTCAGTTTCCGCAGTAAAAGTTAACTTATTTTGACACATGGACACGAGGCTTTTAGCAGCCTTTTCTGATTCCCAATCTTTTGCATATGTATTCCAAGACGACTTTGGTCGGCACGAGGGGAAGGTAAGGGTGAGGTACGGATGTGGCTCGATTTAAGGACAAGTTGGAAAGTTTTTCTTTGATCATTGTCCGTCTATTTGTACGTGTTATTCTGTTGTGCCTATTTCTAGTCCTTGGAAGTGTACAGACCAGAGTAATTCACGTACGTATGTTTAGAAAGTGTCTCTCTTCCGACTTTATTTTTCTTGTTGAGTCTGTTCATTTCCTTTTCCCCCGCACACAGGATTCCCTCGGTTGCCTCAAATACTTATGCCTGGAGGATGTGTATTTCCATGCATTTTTTTCCATGGGGATCCTAGACAAAGTTCTCAGGTTCCATCAAGTGCAAGCGGATGCATACTGGCAAAGATCGAGTGTGGTGGGTGGTGGTCTGCTAATCCTCATGTGTATTCTGCCACAATTGGCTGGAAAAAGCAAGAGCCATGTCGGCACCCTCTCTGGTCTTAAAACAAGGTTAGGGTCGAGCGGCTACCGCGTGTTTTTCGTTTGTTCTTTAATGGGTAACGCAAATAGCTCACGGCACTGTTTAGCGAAACCGTGGTCTCAGAAAATTATAGCGTTAGTGAAAGCAGGAATCGATGTCGTAGCAAATTCATTTGAAATGGGTTTTCCATAATGAATACTCTTTTAATGTTTGAAATCCAACGAAAAAGAGAAATTTGTAAGTTACATAAATAACAAAGACATGAAAAAAGGAAAACCATAACATAAAAACAAAACAAATTTCAATCCACTATTTGTCCTTTCTTCTTACAACATTTCCGCTTGCGTGCAGATTCAACAATTATATGACTAATTAGAATAGTAGCAGATAACAAGACTACCTTTTGGGTCCGACTTAAATCTGGAGTGTTAAAAGTAACAGCTATGCTTATCCCCTTGCTTTGTAAGTCAGGGTCCTGATTTGAAATACTACCTACTTTTTGTCTACCATCAATCACAGAAATAATATCGTAATTAACCTTAGTCCCCGACTTGAGAGGTCGAGGTATCCTAAAAAGCACTGTTCCTCCGGGGTCAGTGACCTCAATACACGGCTTTGAGGAAGGATTCCTTGAATTTCACACTCCCTACAAGGTGTCGTTGTTCAACGTAGACTCGGAGAAGGGACACGTGAGTCGAAAAACACTTTGTGGCCGGTTGTACAGACCGGTCTAATCGAAACATGGGAGTTTTTGTCGGATCGTAGCCTTTCATTTCAAACGGGTGATAGTTGCCAACGGGGGTGGACGACGCCTTCATCTTGTTTTCCACGATTGTGAAAATGTGGTGTTGGTTATTGTCCAGGATGGTGTAACGCTTCTTGCCATTGGGCTGAGGCGTGGGTTTAATGAGAAACGCCGAGGTGGTGATGATTTCGTGGGCGCGTTTCAGCGGTGGGAGGGAGTGCCTGACCTTGGGGTCGTGAACTTCGTCTGGGAAGGAGTTGCTCCTCTCGGAGGAAAAGCTACGGTGGTCACTTGGCACTTGGATGTGTACTACTCGATGGGAATGCCTGGGGGGTTCGACCTCGGAGGGTAGGTGCTTGTGTTTGGTGGTGGAGGTCCGGTGTTGGGGTTTTGAATGGGGAGCATTGTGGTCATGGTCGTGCTCGTGGTGGTGCCGGTGGTAATGGTCATGTTGGATGCTCAGGCTTGACCTGTGGCTCCCTAGGTGTCGATGGCGGATGCCAGGAAGGTCGGAAAGGCTGCCGCTCTTGTTACTTCCGCGGCGGAGGATCATTCGCAAAAGGCGATTTTTCTTGAACGCCCTGAGATAGTTTTGAAAAATTTTTAAATGAGTCAACTTTTAATTAGCTTCCGAACATCATTAACATAAAATTAGAGACAGGATTTGAAAGAACGGAAGATGAATTAAAGTAGCTACTTACATTTTGGCCTGACTCCTTTAGATTACGTGGCGATAGGCTGTCTAATTGGTAACGTAAAATCTATGTAACAAACGTCAAAAAATCTTTTGTTAGCATCATCATGCTTTTTTACTGAAAGCGCCCCAATCATGAGGAAATAAAAAGTCTTTACGTAGCTGCTGATGTATAAAGGCAAAGAAAGCGGGTTTGAAAGCCTTTGTGCTTTTGAAAGCAGGCTGGCAAAACTACCGCCATAATAACATGATTTGAACTTGGCTCGTCGCCAACGTTGCTATGGCACAAAGGCAATTAAACCGTTTGCAACAGAGCCGACCGGCTTGTTAAAAACACCGGTGCTGACCCAAAGACATTTTTATGGACCCATTATTTCCTAAAACTGTTTTACCACCTACGCAATTTTTCTTCCGGAACCGATTGTGTTTTACGGCGTTTTCGGAAAGGCCGTAAGACAAAAGGCGCAAAAAAAGGATTGAAATGCTTTTCGTTTCCTGAAATACCACCTGGAGGCGTCAAGCCCAACAATTAATGCGTTTGGGTTGAAGAGAGCCGCTAAGCATTGTCTTCAGGAGGTGGGTGTTGAGTGTGGGTGTTAGTGCAGGTAAAAACCAGAAAAACGGTACAGGCAAACACCAAATCATGTCCAGTTTCCTAAAAAAAGGGTGACGGTATAGAAGTTTTATTGCTAACTGTCCACAGGAGCAGATGTCAACCTACGCGCTGGAGAAAGCAATAAGAACGGAAGGTGAAGTGAAAGCCATTCTACGTGTAAATTATGTCCCTTGTGTTTCTACGTTCAAGCAATAATTCAAGTCGTTAACTTTTTCCTTCAAAATGGTCGGCTGCAGTGACAAAACAATGGTGCCATAAAACGTCATAGAAAATTGCACCAGTTCTTTTAGCAATGAATCCATGAGGCCAGTTGAACTACAGCATCATTCAAAATGACTGATTTACTCTTTCCCGCTTCCCACGGAAGATGGCAGTTCCTGCATCTCACCCAAAAGAAAGTAAGATGAAAGCTTGAATTAAAATTGCGATGTGAGCCTTCTATCTACTACAGTTTTGCTCCTATTTTGTAGCACGCAATACAGTAATGCCCTATGAGTCAGCAGGCTGATGATGGGTCTACTAAGAGTCAGTTGTGTTCATACAAGATTGCTGAAATCAGCATCCTTGGATCAAAGCATGATGTTGATCTATCACTGGTTCATCCTCCGCCCAAGGAGTCAAAGGAGGTCATGTAAAATCCTTTCTCTCTTACGAGGCGAATAATGAAACGACCTACGGAAACCGAAACGGGGTTGTAATACCGCCCTGATTTAGATAAATTATGGCAGCCCGAGGTCAAACTTCGGTATGCATGCTTTCACTTACAACTCGCGCTGAGCTTAGTCGCCCCCGCCATATCAAAAGCTGCCATGGCCGCTCTCGTTTGGTTTAGCCAAAGGTTTAATAAAGCATATGCAAGTACTTGCTTTCACCAGCTAAAGTTAACACACAGCCGAGCTTGAGAGCTGGTACAAGGGAGGATATGACTTTACATCGCATTGAATTCCATGCAATTCGATCACCTTAAGGTAGTATTTGATTACGGATCATGACCCGAGTCAGCAATCACTTTCTTCGAAACTAGGTCAACAGCCCTCCGGAAGCGATGGATTCGAGGTTACCCAGGCTCTGGTGACCGACTAATGCTTGATTGTGATTTGTTTGAATTGGAATCGGTCAATTCGTAGTGCCGTAGTTGTGATTGCCTCAGGACTAGGATTGAAAGGATGACGTACAACAAAAGAATGGTCGGACGGTGAAAGTGAATCGCGCCATGATTGCGGTAGTGGTTTATCATCACCTTCAGGGTTTGTTTTGCGAACAAAACAAAAAAGGTACGTGGTGCTTCCAAACAAGTGCGAAAAACTAGGATTGAAAGGATGACGTACAACAAAAGAATGGTCGGACGGTGAAAGTGAATCGCGCCATGATTGCGGTAGTGGTTTATCATCACCTTCAGGGTTTGTTTTGCGAAAAAAACAAAAAAGGTACGTGGTGCTTACAAACAAGTGCGAAAAAGTAGGTCGTTGGTTCAAAGCTCTGGTCCAGTATGCTTCAATAGTTGGTCAATAGGGTGATCGTTGGCTTACAGCTTGGAGGACGGATCTGGAACTGGCCTCCCGCCCTCCTGTGCAAATAAATACAAATTGCAGAGAGGAAAACATTGCTAAATCACATAAATGTCGGTCATGGAGAAATCCTTGCGGTGTACACTCGATCGTAAACAATGCCGTNGAGGAAAACATTGCTAAATCACATAAATGTCGGTCATGGAGAAATCCTTGCGGTGTACACTCGATCGTAAACAATGCCGTACAACTCATTCGTGCCAGTCGAGGCTAGACGGATTCCAGCCTGCCGAACACTAAATCCTCGACCTCAGGCGGTGAATCTGATAAGCTTTTTATCAAAGCGGGAAGAGAAACTGCTGAGACTGTGGCCTATTGGAATTGAAGAGACGAGTAATATGCTTAGTAGTTTGGAGGTGAAAAGGATTATTGGTGGATGCAACCTATTTTCTGGATGAAGACAAGGATGAGTGAAAGTAATAAGGAAATTGGAATCAATTGATCGAGAGAATCAGCAAGCTGGTTCTCCAAAACGGTGTCCTAGTTCTGAAGATGCTTCTTGGAAGCTTTTTTTACCGTTTGTGTACCTATATTAGAGTAACTGGTCTTTTCTAGAAGCAGTGAACCCCGATTCGTGCAAATTCTCTTACCAAAAAACACTTGCCGAAACATCATGGTAAACTATCTTTGCTTCATTACCTTGGACCGACACCAGGTAAAATGTCACATGTCTCATCCCATGAATTTCCAGTTGTTCACAAGAACACGTTTTCGAAGAATAAACGTGCATCGCCACAATTACACAGCTTCTGCTCCTCCTTCCCCATCGGCAAATGTTATTTGTTTGACAGCAAACCACGAGGTGAAATTCGCCGGATTCGCCCACACAAGTTACTGTAAAATGTCTCTTAAAGATCAGCTGGTATCATGAATGGAAAAGGAAACGGCAGGTTACCGTTGTTGTGGCTTTATGCACACAGTCTCGAATTCACGTGTAATAAAAGCTCGGAATTTTGCACAGTTTTAAAATACCGTCAACATGGCTCACGTTGAGGTGCTTAGGTGAAATACGTCTGACAACTTATAGGAGCATGGCACTGGCGGCAAGGAATTTTTAATAGTGGCCTACTTTGTAATGGAATCCGTGAGAAAAGTGTAAACATTCGCAGAGCAATTTGCAATCTTTGCGTTGTTGATGGTTCCTTGAGAGAGATCACTTCAGCCGTGATACACTTTCTCTTTCATCAAGCCACAATAAAGCCGGGTATTCATCTTCTGCCTGGCAGCCTGACTGGTGGAAACATGAGGCTACCTCCCTGAGAACAAGCTTGGCTTTTACTCCCGAGCAAGTGACAAATGCGAATGTGATGAACGTGCTTCATCCACGAATTTCAAGCCTGATTTCCAACCCTGAGTTGCCATTTATCAGAGCTGCATGGCGTGCTTTTCTTTAAATTTTTCATGCGAGTTTCTCCAATTCAAGTTGACATTTGTAGAGTAGGAGAGGGTGAAGCCTGATTTCCAACCCTGAGTTGCCATTTATCAGAGCTGCATGGCGTGCTTTTCTTTAAATTTTTCATGCGAGTTTCTCCAATTCAAGTTGACATTTGTAGAGTAGGAGAGGATGAAGCGGTGAAAAAACACAAATGTCTTTGCCAGCTCGAGCCATAGCCATAACATTGGGTGATACTCTAATCTCCTAGAGTGAGTCCATGAAATGATTTGCTTGTTTAGATTACGGCATGCATTATGTACGACAACTTTAAAGTCTTGGTAAGAGCTGACCCACCTTGTGACCTGATTTACTCATCCTTGAGGTTTTTTATTTTTGGTAGAACTGATTTCGCATCGTGGATTGTTACTGAAAGTGAGAGTGAGTTACGATTGTTCCAGCTCTTTAAACCAACATAACATTCCATTTTACATTTTGTTGCCACTCGAAGCCAATCTCAAGGCAGGATTAGTACTGTACTTGAGCCTCAATGCGAAAATAATTGACATATTTACAAAAGTCCTTGCTATTTTACTTACTGTCAGCTTATGTGATGAACAGCAGCTTCAAAGCACTTGATAGGTGGCGTAAAATAATTTACGGAGGTGTGCAATTTTGGAGTTTACACTAGTCCACTCTCCGAATTCCAAATTCCGTTCAGGGTCTTCTCTGGCTCCTACTCCTCCTTTGTAATGGTAAAACGGTAATAAGAAAAAGTGGGACAAAGCCATAAGATTTTGAATAAGCGCAGCTGGATCGTTAACCATTGTTTGCTTTAGAAAACGTTTGCGGTCGCCGCAACAACTAGTCGTGAAGATCTGGACTTTGCCACATACCTTGTCTGTAATGTAACGGTACAAATTCTATGATGAATCCTTGGAACAAATCCTAGTTTGGTAAATCCCATTTGATGTCCTGGGTTAACACACATTTGCTTGGCTACAAAAACAATTTAGTGCTTGCTCTAACTCACGAAAAGAGAGGTAATAACAGTGGCACATTGGTAGGGTTACAAGGTATAAACACTGATTATGGAATTTAGTTAACAAAATCCGCTTTCAAATCTAAATTATGCGTTACTACGTCGGCTTTAGGGAATCTCATCTACAAGGAAGGAAGCAGGAAGAAACGGTTTGTGTCACGGTTAACTGTGCCACCAACGACATTATGTTTGAATTGAATTTTAATCAAATGAAATATGTTGTATTTGCATTAAGAAAGCAATAAATTACATTAGTCGGCATGATTTGTCGTAGAAGAAGATGGCACAGACTTCATCCAATGTCCTGTATTATTGTCTATAAGATTGCCTGTGAGGGCATTCAGAGTTCAATTCAAGCTAACAAGATTTACAGCTTGAAATAATTCCTTCTTCCGATGCTAGCCAGTTTATCAAATTTTGATTTATCTTAATTCAAATTTGCTATCTTCCCTTAAGTAGGCAGTAGGTGAAGAATCAAATAGGAATACTTCACCACAAAAATAAGATTCCCTTCTACAGACAAACTCCTTAAATCAAGTCAAGTTTGTTATTGCAATTACGTAACCTAGTTTTGGTTGTCACCTCACTTGACTCTTTTTTTCTTTCTCCTCTTGTACCTCGTGCATAACGACACGGCACAAGCGGTTTTATTGCCACACTTGAAGAACTTGACAGCCTCTTTTTACCGGATGGCTCCTTTCCAAAAATTAGGTTTTGTTCATCCTGAAAAAGTGTAGTAAAAGCTCTTTTTGTGCGTGGCGATGAGTAGGAAGTACGCATTCGTAATATCCGAATGTCGGTTTTCATGTTGCATAACGGGCTATTTCAAGCACCAGTAAGGAGTAAGTCTGTGGCTTCGCTTCAAGTATAGCGAGTTGTTGATACTATTTTACCTCTTGTGAAATGTCAGGAAGCCTTGATGTAAGAGCTACCGGTGGCGAATCTAGTATGCAAAGCCACAATGGGAGAAATGTAGGCCGACAATCTACTGGCTGATAGTTGATAGTGAAAGTTGTTGTGGTGAACTTCATACGCTTTCATAACATCACAACACAAAACTTGAGTCAGAGGTAGCTTGTGGATAGCAATTTTGTGTAAATGAATTCGAAACAAATGTGTAAGCTCAAAGTAATTGACTTGGCCACAACAAAGAAACAGTCCTTGATTACCAAATCCTTGTAGAATGAAATTTGTGGGATTACATCAAGTGAAATATGCAATTAGTTTTCTTGATTACTTGATTTAATCCACCAACTGTTGATTCTTTTCAAATGTTGTCGAGCATACGTCCGTGAATTCTTTGCCTGGCCTGAAGACTAGATATCGAATTTCTCCAAATGGGGTGATTAACAGTGTAGATAGACCACCTATTCTGGGCTGTGTTTTCATTTTTTCGCATGCTCCTTGGTGGGATATGATTCGGGTTTTCGCGTTAGTCTCTATTATTGCTGATATCGTTGCCCGCGAATAACCTTATTTAATTTTTTTGCAAGTCTATCAAGAGAGTCTAATAGATCGAATACTTTTTTTGCCAGAATCAGCAGTTTGTGTCAAGTGAAATTGCTGTTATTTCTCTTAGCACAGTACGTAAAATCATTTACCAGCCTTGAATTAATGAAAATCTCCATATTTGCTTTGTACTACTAGCATGAGAAAAGAGAAACTGAGCTTGGTTTGCTAGCTCCTCACCTTTAATTTCGTTGGCAAAGCGCTTTTTTCATGTGACTGCGAATTTTTCGCAATGAAATCAAGGTATGCAGGTCCCAGACGAAGACTCATGGGCACGATGAACAAAAATAGGGAGTGAACAGGTTGAATTTAAGAAATTTACGCTGCATCATCTGACAGCTGAGTAGTTGAAGCCGAAAACTTGATCTTTTCGGGCATTGGAACGTGGTCCTAGGAAAAACAACAAAGCAAGCATGTAGCACAATATCCTCTGAATTGTAAACATTCGTAAGTGGGACTTGTATTTTATCGGCAAGAAGTAAACCACGTCAACAAACTCGGATTGAGAAAGACGGGTGGAAGAGTCAATCGCACCTATTGCAGAGATTGAAACAGATGAGTGGCACCGGAGAAACCAACCGCTTAAGTGACAGTTAAACGCTTCATGCAATAGGGGAGATAACACGGGCTGATCAAACGGTAAAAGGGAATCAGGAACTTAGGATAGGCCAAACCAATAAGGTGATTTCATAATTCGTCGGTTTACACGGAGAACATTAAAGGAGTAGAATCTAAACTAATCAAAACTTTCACATAGATTCCGCCCAGACTAAGAATATTCGTGAAGAATACCAGCCAGGAGCATGAATTGCGAAATGCTGTAACAAGATCGGTTTGTGAGGATCCATGCTATGATTCAATTAAAGTCTGAAACAGATTTTTCACAAGTCTCAAGTGATTTCTATTTCAGAATCGATGCTGTTCTTTCAGTGTAACATGAGAAGGAGAATGAGTAAAAACCAAAATGATTGATTCGTGCTCCGAATGAAGACGCGAGGCCTTATAGTGTCAACAAAGACTTTTGAAACGTTTGCCTCTCCGCCAAAGTTAAATGAGTTTTTGGTTCCCTAAGACTACTTTCATTGAGGGGATTAAGCGTGAATTACATCCTAAATTCATTTAGACTCATGCAGAGTGCTGTTATTGCTCATAATATTTCTTGAAGCACTTGTTGAACATGGGGAAAGCTCAGGGTAGTTGAAAAATCTGGGAGGGGATCCACGTCCTTGAAATCTAGTACAGGAGATGAAGCTGCATTCGCACACCTGGGTACAGCGACCAAAGACTCTGACTGAGGTCACTGTCGATAAAAGTATGCGATAAGCTTCGAAGATCACTGACCCCGAATAAATGTGGATGTTCGGTAACCTTGAAGGGATTATCGGGGAATTTGAGTTCCCGTTATTATAAAATGGGTACTTGATCGAAATGCAGGACTTGCCAAGAGAGACAGTTTTCAAATCCGCCTTAATGGCTAGTAAAGAATACCTCTACAAATCCCTGTTTTGCTTTCCTCAATCGCACATTTAATGCTTTCTCCCTACGTCAGCCCTGCTGGATCTGCTGCCTACGCAGGCACAGACATATAAAAGCTTTACGAGCGTCCTAGCACTGTATGTTCCCAAGAGCCCAAGCAGGTCTTTCACCAAAGGCCGGTGAAAGCAGTTC
>VRMD01000091.1:0-43509 GCA_009872375.1 Sminthurides bifidus
TGGGACGAAATCGTGCGTGAAATATGTCATGATGGTTAGTTTCCGAAACGGGCACGCGGGCAGGAAAGGAATCAAAGCCGTCGACCGTATATACCGCGTCTACCTACTCGGTACAGGAGTCACATTCTCTGCCAGATCGAACCGACAAAAACCCAGGGGTGGAATTGTTAATTTTAAGCAGGGATTAAATCTGTAATTGCTTTTCTGACTTTATTGCCTTCTTCCATGCGGACAGTTTTATTAATTTAAACATTTAATCGGACACAGTGATGCTGTTGAAACGCCGTAACTTGCCTTCCCCTGAACTTTGACCTTTATCGGCTAATTTTACGGGAAAAGGTGCAACTATCCATCATTTTCCTACTACACTTCGTACAGAACATTTTGTACTACCATGAAGTTAAAGTAAGCGCAGCATTGCACAAATCTTCTCACATAAATAATTCAACACAGGGCAGGGTGTGTGCACACCACCAAGAAGCTTCAAGATTGCGAAGGCGGGATGAGTGTCTTGAAATAGGTGAAATCCGGCAATAATGCGCTTAAAGGCAACACGTCAATGCTTTGACAAGAGCGTATTGAAAGTTTGCAGGAGGAAATCATCCGACCAGGAAACATATTAGAAAAAGTTAAAGGCACATCTTTCACATGAGAAACTTGGGACGAACAAAGGTGGGATTTATTGCCTTCCATTTTTTCTAGCGACAACACACAGCCCTCCGCAAAGAAAGCACATTGAAAAATCAAAAGTCACCGCAACAACCAAACCTTATTCTCTCTTCCTCTTTCAGCACATCAATCCGAAAGAACCAGGATCGGAATCCAGAAAAGATTCCTTGTGAGCAGAGAGAACCACAGTCTACAGTCTTTACTGTCTAAACTTGAATCTGTCTGTCTCGAATCTCCCTTGAAGGAAATATATCAGAAGACGCCGCCACAATTGACCGTGAGTGATAAAACGATCCCTGCCAAATAGACAACCCACGTCAAAGATGAAGGACTGCTTCCTGAATCAAACAGAACACCTAAATGCAACACGAGATGGAGAATTTCATCCGGCTATCGAGCACAGTACTACCGACCGTTCAGCCAACTGCAGCTTCATCACATGGAGCGAGTATGCAAAACTTGCATCATCTACCGGTTTCTTCCCCTGCCCTCTCGCGGATTAATCACGGCTTTCTCCCTCACAAAGACAAAGGACACATCCACACGAGAGATAACAACAACAAGAACAACAAAGTACATAAATGAATAGCACCGTAATGAGGTGCTTCAGCTTAAGATAAAGAGAACAAGTGCCGTAATCTTCCAGTTCTTATGCTAAATTGTCTCGTATTTTTCCCCTTCCGTCACCTATTCTCGTTAACTTTCTTTAATCCAGGAGATCAAAGGAGGGTAAGCAGGCAAGTCTTCCCGGCTTACCGGCGCTTCCCCTTCCGAGCCATGAGATTCTCTGCAGGGAACACACACTGCAGCGAGTGAAACAATCAACCGGGTAAGTCACAGCGTACAATCGTCATAACCATATCAATCTACAAAGACGTTACTGACTGTAAGCATCATTTCCACCACTGGAACACGTAATAACAGCAATAATCGCTTGAACTTTCTTGCATAAATATCACTCAGATAAGGAACAACTACCGTCAGAACAACTATCGTCCACGACCTCTTCGCCAAGGTAGCCAAAACCAAATCCCACCAAGACACGTCTCTTCCAACTTTATGAACCGTGAAAATTGTGCAGTAGAACTACACGAGCGTGATACTCCATAAGATGACCTCAAAACCAGAAAAGGAGCCAAGTCTCTCTTTACCTACTCACCTTGCACGCCCACTAAGCCCACATCATTGTTTCCTACAAGGACTTCACGAGCTTTAAGCAACTGAAGATCATTACTTCTACATACTCACATCTGCCTATTCCTTTCACCATGCACCCTTCAGCAAATGCAACAGCCTCCGAGCGATAGGAAAAGGAGACGAAGAGCCTCGCAGGGAATCGGGACTGAAAACTCCTGCGAGAAAACGCTGGAAGAAAACTTTTACCCCAATTGTTTTAATTAGTCCACAGTTTAGAGGAGTTTGTCCTGGGAAAGCGACAAGGGAACTATGATGTGACTCGCCATGCCACAAACCGTGGTTCGTCTCTTACTCAGGCCGTGCATTGGAGAAAGGCAGTCCTCATTCCCTGCATTCATAATGTGGAGCAACTGGGGAAAAAGTAAATAGGGAGATTCCACTGGGTGTAATTATAATACAGATTTAAAACACACTCAACCTAATAGAAAAAGATTTAATTTACCACACAATGCCACCAGAGTGGAATTACTACAAGGAAACATATCAGAGTGCACAAAACAAATCCAACCCAATGAACCGACAACGATAGAACCGTCATATAACCAAATAGTTATACAGCCAACTGCTCACAAAGCAGCAGCAACAAACTTGGTCGCTTAAGTGCCACGGAATTCACTCGAGTACCCAAAGACAGCCACACGGACAAACCCAGGGCGAAAGAAAATTAAAAGGCAAACCAAGTTGAAAAGTTGAGACAAAATATCTCCTAGCTTCACTAATTAAATGTTACTCCGAGAGACTCCAAACAGTCACAAAAGTAGCTAAGCCAGTTGTTCCTTTCTCTCTCTCCGCATTATTCCTTCCCTTTGAAACAATCCTTTATTGAATAATCATCAAGGGACAGGACAGGACAGTACTAAACGAGATACAATCCTTCTCTATACTTGAAACTTGGAGCATACATACTTTTACGAGATTCTCTCGACCAAGCCGTCGGAACTAAGAATAGAATATCAAACCACGTCTTCAGCCTACTACTACAACTTGGCTAATCAAGTGGGACCATGAGACGGCATTTATGTGCGTGATTGTCTTAAGGAACCATAGGACTCTTTCAATTTACAGTATCAGCTACGCTCAATGACTAAATGCCCGACCTTTGTGCGGTTGTTTTCCCAGCCTGAATAAAATTTCATCGGGAATTTGAGATTGTCACAGGGAATTCGGTAATATATTTGTTTTCTTTCGTCCCATCAACTTGAATAATTTAAAACACCTCATCCGTTAATCCGGATAAAATTGATCAATTTCAAACACTTGAACTTCCCCAACGGATCAGTCAATTACCTCAAGACAAAGGCATTCCTCCTCATTCAGAAATTAAGGTGCCTGACTTCCTTGCCTATCCTGCAGTCTACTTCTACTCTACATCAGTTCCATGCCAACACGATATCCTTCCTTTCCCTCACTCCTCACTGCGTTTCAATCCACAGATACATACTTGTAGACAGGCTCGTACACTTGGCAGAAGAACTTCCCGGTGACAAATTGATGAAAGCACAGACCTCGCGGTAATGAAAAATTGGTTTCCGGACTCGACACCGAGGCTGATGACAAGCCCCGCAAGTTTCTCCCAATAGTGAGAAAGGATGAGCTCCTGCTCCGAGTAAAAATTAGCAGGCAGGACTTTTACAACACGTGCTTGGCAAGAGAGATCTGTGCGGTGGTGGGATGGCAGAATAATAATTTCCATTCAACCGTTAGCCTGCCTGCATAGTACAAGTCACAACTCCTTTTCCTTGATTGCAAGACGGTTTCTGAGGACAATAGAAAGAATTATGAAGATGCGGAGACGGCTCTTGTGTTTCTCCCACACTCNGTTCCTGAGGACAATAGAAAGAATTATGAAGATGCGGAGACGGCTCTTGTGTTTCTCCCACACTCGAGCAGTGGAGTGCAAGCAGGAGGATGATGAAAGGTTAGCAAATTAATTATGAGGATAATTTTTTCCTTTCTCTTACTTTCTCTTCCTGGGAGTGAGGAATGGAGCTTTTAATTAAATCCCATTATAGGATTCGTGCCAGAAAAATAGGTTGCTGATTAAAAAATTAGTCGTACAGAGGCAGACTAAAGATTCGCGCCCGGTGAATGCATCCTACTCGTCCTTCTACAGAATCGCTGAATCAACTTGCGGAAATTGTGCCTCTGCTCTCGTCATCCTCACTCAATACCGTATGTCTCATCTCCTTCCGTGCAACTCTCTACCGAGAAAGATAACGTGAAATTATCATGGATGCATGTAATGCTACTGTATGTACACAGTCCCCGCCTTTAAAACAAAGGACAAAGATTCCAGGGTGTGGGCCGAGGAGAGAAAAGTGAGTAGAGGAAATGAAAGAAACAAACGATGTTAAATTAGTCACTCAGTCACACTTAAAGACTTGGGACCCACTCATTCTCACCAAGGCACTACTCGCCTCCTCACACGACCGGCACAAAACTCTCCAACATAAATACACATCAAAATATTATTAAGGTTTCCCCAAGAAGGATGGCCGTTCCAAAGAGAATGCTTTGCGTATGATTGCCCCCGCTTAAACTTTCTCCAGTTCTCGGTACATGTACCAGTTCTAACTACGGGCGGGGAAAGCAACTCGTAGGTTTTCGTAGAAGAGAGATACGGAAATGAAATATGCCCTGCTGCCTGCCTCACCGTCCTGCCTCATCAGCAGGAGAGGGCAAGAAGGCAAAAGGAAGCATAGCATAGCACGGAAGCGATATGAACCCCGTAATAAAGTGAGGTCCCTCTCTGAAATATATACAAAAGTTCATCAAGGAGAGAAAATTAGTCCGCCAGAGAAAGGAGAGAGCTGGAGAAATGAAAAAGATTTAGAAAAATACACGACTAATTAATTAAGTGAAATAGTCCTGTTCATGTTCATTAATTACAGGCAGCTTGTTTCAAAGGACAGGATTTAAGCTCGGCTATATATTCTTTCCTATTTCACGCATTTCGCTCCTCGCAAAACAATCATTCAAGCGGAAGGCATGAGGCGACTAATGAGTGATCCACACATTTTCCTTGCAACAAAATGTCTTTCCCTTCATTTTTTAGATGACAGCTTCTACAGTTCACAACCTTTCGATGAATCACCAATTTCGATTGACAGATGACAAAATTTAATTTCAGCAAGCTTGTATTAGCTAATCAGGAAGTATTCCTTATCACCTACCGATCTACACTTCATCACTTTAACGGATGAAGCTTGAACCCTAAATCCCTGAATCGAATCCCAAATCTTGGTAAATAGTTGCGAGACATGAGAAAAATTACTACGGAAATTGCAACCAATGCCAAGTGGCAAACTCACTTCCGATTCACAATCCGCAGAGCTCAATTTTCCTTGTAATTTAATGTAAGGAATTTGTACCTTCAGCCGTCCCGGGATATGCTACACCTTCAACATCCCAAGTAGTTTGCGGCCTACAAGGTTCTTGAAAAAGTTTATAAACGCCATGTAATGGTGCACATGAGCCCTAAATCGGTGAAAGATAATACAAAGTACAAGAACTGCTCAAGTCGAACACACGTTTGTTTAATGGCAGGCGGGACAGAGGGAAAAGTTTATCTCTTAAAAGTATCTGCTGGCATTTTATCCACTTCAAGACGGCATTCCTCCCATAAGCGACTATACCTTCACAAATTCAATAGTTCTAGCATCACAACATCTTCCAGTACGGCCCATGCACCGTATTTTATCCGCAGAGGTGTCGTCTTGACTTTCTCCTTCCAGCGGGAATGCTTATGCAAACAAGTCATCCGACAGGAAAACAGGAGAAAGGTCGCTTCAGCTCAACCGAGTCACAGAAATCAAATGACACGAACTAAAATACTCTCAGCCATGTCACACGGCCATAGATCTTGTGTCAGGAGAAACATGCATAAAATATTTACCCTCCTCTACAGATTAAATAGTAAGTGTGCAGCGGACCAAACCTGTGCAGCGAATTCTCACATGTCGGTACGCAAACTTACAGAGCGAGTCGAGAACAGTGCCGGGTACATTCTCTTTCCTAGGTACGACTGAGAGTTGAACCTCTTGAAAACCATGTCAGACACGTACCTTTCACACTTGAAATGGAATCGACAATACCTCAACCGGGAAAAATACCTCAGCAAAAGATCATCCACCCGTAGTGTTTGTCAGTCAGCCGATTTTCAATTCTGCACACACCTATTCACCCCTCTTACCTCATGGAGCATGATGCATACTTTCCTCTTAGTTTTTTCACCGAATCACGTCATGTCAACGTCGTGTACGTAAACGCCGTGATGCTTTGACATTTCAAAAAATCTGTATGTAACCGTGGTGTGTCGAGTATATGAAGCATCTTACGACCGAATTATGCTGTAATGTACGGACGAATCAGCCAGAATTTTGTAGATGGATGCACGCATGGAAGATGGACACTCCAGATTATGCTCATGCCAGATATGCTTGATGCTTCAAACCAGCAGGAAATACTTTTGCTTACCTTCATCAATGATCATTTTATCGGAAGACGGAGATTGTTCAGCGGCCGACCCGCCATTGGAATCCAGCCTTGGACACGGACTCATCGAATTCGGAGTTCCAGATCCGGAAAACTGAGTCTCGGAAATGTCAGCCTTGTCTCCTCCTTGGATCACCAGGTCCTCTGCCCCGTCCTCGTCCTCTGTAACAAAACCAACATAGCATATGAAGACAAATATTAATTTGTCCTTTTCGCTCTTACAAGCTCTGCAGCTAATTAAAAGATCATATGAGATTGACTCTCATGAGCCTCTCTACATCACTTGGCTGATTACTCCGACCTGAAGTACTGCAAATTACTTTCGTCCTCCTCGCCTCCTGCCTCCACTTGCATTAGAGTTCAAGTGACCAGAGACACACGTCTGAGCTGAATCAAACCCCAAAGCAATCCGTTTGTCTCTCATCCCTCCTTCATTTACGCCTGCACAATTCTAGCTCAGTTATCTCCTTCATTCCTTTCTACAGGACAAATACAAGGTGACGAATACTCATCCTCATCGTGTTCAACGGCTGAAGCAGACCGTAAGTGGTACCGATGGTTATTCCCTGAATTAATTTCCGCAAAGAAATCGTCTGCCCATTTCACAGCAGACCGGGCGAATAAGTGCAGTAACAGCAACATCGCTACAGACAAGATCGCAAGATTAATACAAAACTTGACCGTCTAGCAGATGAGATTCATTGCTGGGTACTGGTGCGCTCCTTGTCTGGAAACTTGTCGTGGATCGTTCATACTGACATCCTTACTGCGATACACCAATATCCGAATCAGGAGAGACGAGAAATTAACGGGAAAAGGACACAGCAATATGAATTTCTCACTTGTCCCAAAAAGCTTTCCAGACATTGGCCTTTGGCTGCCCTTGTGATTTCCACCCTGCCTCTTCCTTCTGGAGAAGAAAGCAGGTCCGAAGATCCCTCATCCGCATCCATAACACAAGTCAAGTGAGAGTCAAGGAGGGAAATCTCTTAGCATCTTCTACGCTCAGTAAGCATGGAAAGGAAGAGCGGAAAAAACTCATACAAGCTGATAGTTGGACGAAAAAAGAAACGATTCCAACCATATGATTCAGCCCGAGAAAAACATGATGCCAACAGGAAAAAATCCTACACAGGTTTCACAACATATTGCCTTAGTTCTACTTATACTGTTTTCTTAGTCACTTTGTTTCAGGCGCCTTTTTTCACTCCGTGCTCTTCTCCGCATCATCTATCGGTCTCAATTCCTTTCCACTTATCAGTTCTAAAAATCCAATATTTTTCTCCTCTTTTGCCAAAAAAAGTCAACAACATTTCTATTAGTACACAACTTTTCTCCTATTCACTTCTCCAAGTCCCACAACAGCTAAAGAGAGACTTTCCCCTGTCATTGCTGCCTTTGCCCTTCGTTTCGTCCACGGCCGAAACAAAACCAATTGTCGTAAGGGGTTGTAAAAACCCAGTGGCGCAAACTACTTAGGAAAGTATCGGCGGCAACAACTTGATGGCATATAAACTTCCGCACTCTTCTTTCTTACTTCGCGGGACATTTTTTTCAGATTCCACCGCTGGAGACAACAGCCCATCTCTAATCACGATGTGATCAAGCATGCCTTAACTTTCTTCAAGGAGCAAAGAAACCAAGCCCATCTACAGTCCTGACACAAGGGAGTTCACACAGGAAGCGGGAATGCAAATACCGTACTTGATTCCTCCTCACAATACCGCTTCGCTCCATGGGTAGTAAACACATTTGGAAAAATGTCAAGAGGAAGCCGGTGAGAGTAATCAAGTTAGCGTAGTTGCCCTTATTATTATGTTTATATGATTTTACGATGACAAAAACGAGGCAGGCTTCTTGTTTCATGCGGCTTTGCCACCAGAATGTAAATTTTAAGGAGGAAAGCTATTTTTTACGCCTTCCTCTTCTCATCTATCCTCCTACTACAAAAGATCTGAGCACGTTATATAGGTTCAATCGCCGACACTGTTCTACTCAAAAACGTTGAAGACTCCCCACCATCCCAACATCTTCCCCCTCTCCTGCACTGTAGGTTGACTTGACTTCTGCCTGATTCCGGTACAAGTTAACGTTTTTTAGTTCCTGAGATCCTAGTCCAGATCATGTAGAGTGAGCCGGTATCTATTTTCTCCCAGGAGTTACTTTTTCAAATTTATGACACTCTTCCTCTCCTTGTCTCTTCCGCATACATTATCACGGAAAGAAGGAAGGGAACCGGCAAACGACAGAACAAGAGACGGGAAGAATAAAAGAGTTAAGAATGAGAAACTACTAGAAAAATAATAGTTACAATTTCCAGTTTATAGGACGGATCAGTTTCACTTCGGAAAGAGCAACCATTGTCGCATTGACTCCGTACATGCACACAGGCATTTCCCCACACACCAGGCGAAACATCTACCAGAACCAGAGTGAAAGTCGAGAGAAAGTAATACAGGGGCTTAGGGTTACTACGGTGTGCAGATAGAATCCGCCTAGGCTAGCGGATGAGCAGTACGAGATGCGGATGAAGATAATAATACAAGGCGGATACCTAGCAAAGAATACTTCCGCCGTGTGCGCTGGGATTGAATTTATTATTTTATGAATTTTAAAACATTCAACAAGAGCGACGTGTTCTCCATAATAAAAATTCATTGGGTACGTTTATTTATGGCACAACCTCAGGAAATACAATCTCCACCATACCGTCCTAAACATGTATTAATCGGCTGACAAGCAAAGTACTTGAGCTTATACTCCAAGAGGTTTCAGCCCCAATTCCTCCCGTGATATACTAGTATACATGCACCGTAAGGAGAAGGAAGCTACTTTCTTTGTGCCGTACGAGCCGGCAAGCCGTCATCCACAGTTCCTCTTGCAGGAGGATTCAGATTGAAAATCCCTGTAATTTATGTCTACTTTCCACTACCTCCCAGCACAAGGTAAAGGCATAAAATGCCTGCTCACAGTATTTACAACAGTTTAAGCACACGAGGGAGAAAGAGAAATACCTCTTTGCACATTCTTCAGCCTTTCTTCTAGTACAGAGCATCGGCTAAAAATCAAATTCCATAAAGGATGGGTATGAACTTTGTTACATCGCCATGTTTCAACTACACGTCAGCTTCTGACAATATCATGTTCAAAGCTTATACAGTTTGACAGCTATTTTTTCATCAACTCCATTTTTTCAACATTTTATAACCGTGGCACACCGGCATGAGCCCAACTCCTCCGGTCTACCTTGCTGGCTCCTACGTTACATAGCCTCTTGTCTATTTCTTCCCATGTACATACATACATACATACATCTTTTTCCTACAAGAGCCCATGACTTCGGAACCTTGTTCACCAGGAACTGCCGGCATAAGATTGACCTACAAAGCGAGGCTTTCCTTTATAATAGCAAAGTAATGGGATGCTGATGCTAGATTCTAACGATAATTAAAGTTCACAAGACCGATAAGGGAAACACTGCTCAGCGCCTATAATAGAACCTGCTCAAGCTTAAAAGTCGTAATCATAGTCTTGAAAACTAAGTACCGGGCAGAGTGAAAGCCCATAGATCCGATACGGACTCATAATAAAATTGTACCACTAGTTTCTGTCAAGCCTGTGAAATCATATAAAGGAAATACCAAGCACGGAAAAAATAACGCCAAGGAAGTGCCCGACATGAGAAGAGATCAATCACAGTCTACTTTCAAACTTGACTTGAATGCAATAAGAGAAATAGTTAGCTGCTCTTGATGTGTACATGGATAATTTCACTCTTTTACAAGACTACAACACCCCGATCAGAGTCAGAAAGTCATCTGACACAGCCTTGTAGGACTTATCCCGAAACTAGTGAGCAGATACGATCCAAGGAAACTTATCAAAAAATAAAAGAACCAGTCACCAGGGTATGCGAACGCTTTTAATCCGAACAGATAAACTGGTCTTTTGATTATCATTACCATGAAGCTGGATGTGCGGAAAACTGAACGTACCCCTGGGGTTGCCTGTCATGGAGAAAGTGGAGGGGAACTCCAAGAAAATATTTACCCTCCTCACACAATCACCCACCGAGGAGCTCTACATGACAAGGAAAATCTTACAACAGGATATGCCGCCAAGCATTGGAAGGGTGTCAAACGTAAGTACGACAAGCTGCTGGGTAAAAACCGGGGGAACGGCAAAATAAAAGTGTGGGTTCGGCGAGAAACTTGTGAGTTAAATGATACATTATTTCTTTCATTTGGAGTCTCCGGCTCTGTGGAGTTTGATTTGTTTTTTTCCAAATTCTTTCCGGCTCAACATGCCACCCAGTCAAAGGAAAATATTTGCATGACCGATCAAGAAAAAAACGACCTAGTAATGCGAGTCAAATTATCGGCACGACTCAAATCAAATCAGCGGACCATATGTCCGTTTTAGCAGCGGATAAGAGCCATTGTGCTACTTGAAGAATGCGATTGCTCAAGCAGAAAAATCCAGTCGTACATCTCTTCACTCCTCACTTCGTGTCTTCAACCATCGGCATTATTCTTCAACCGCCAGCTAATATCAAGTAATAAGAGTGACAATCGGAAGGAAGTCGAGAGTGTCCAAGTGGAAACATTTAATTCATCATTTCACCAGCTCCTCACTCACAACTACACATTCCGAATCAATTCGGATGAATATCTCCGGCTCAACACTCTTTGTCGAGTAGACATCAGCAGAGCTTTTAAAACTTTTCGGTTGTTACAAAATCTTAAGACTTACATTCACCAAACCTCAAGAAAATAGGCCTAGGTCTAGGCAAAAACGTCAGTGGCCAGATTCATTCGTGCTTGTAGCTCTCATACCTTGCCTTTCTTTGGACCAGAGCTGAGCCAGAAACAATTAGGACTCTCAGTCGACAAATGAGCAAGAACCGGTTCAAAAATCACATTCCCCCCCCGCCGTCTCCTCTTTAGCCAATACGCAGTCGAGCTATACATACTTGAGAACCATTACTCTTCCCTGACGAAGAAAAACATTACCTCGATAAACGACAAAGATTTGAGCAATTTGAAGCAACGAAACCTGAGGTAAGGAGGGTTGTAACTTGAACAAGGGGTCACACGGGAGGAACCTTTTACGACACAGTATCCAAGCAGTTGACTAAAGTACACAAATGCTTAAGCTACCGTAGCTAATGGTATTTCAGCTCTATGATTTTACCCGTCAACGTAAATCCAGATAGGGCCCTGAGGAGAGAAGGATGGTGAAAAAACCTTGGGTCACGTAGAAATGTAGAAATCTCTCTTTGTTTTCAGAGCAAGACATGCGAACGAGAGTAGTAACACCGTGCTAGCGCTAGAACTTCCAAACCATCTTCAACCCCAACAACCCAAAATCCAGAAGAGACAATTTAACAGCCATATCTGTAAGATGCATCTGCGAGTATGTGTAGAGATGTGCCCTCTCAATTTTCCAGGCTTGATGGAATATTTTCGTAGTTGGAGGACTCCGTTCCACCAACCTCATTTACTAGGTAATCGGGAAATAAGGAATGGTGAACGGAGAGAGAAAACGAAATGGACGCCACCCGCACCGGCAAGGTACTATCCAAAAAATGCGTTGCGGTACTGGAATGACTGTTGTGTGTGTTCAGAAAATAAAAATAAAACTCGCCCGACCACCACCGTATGACAAAGAGGAAACACAACTAGAGAAAATTGTAGTGCCATATCTTTATCCCGGTGGTACAGCTGTGCCGTACCAGTAAACGATTCGAGTCTTCCGACTCTGCTGGAACCTATGTAGTCTAGGGTTCAGAGAGAGAGAGCTGAGATTAAAGATGAAAATGGGACGAAACATACGATTTTGACTTGCTACTGCATTTTTATACTCTCATTTGAGTCGTTTCACATGGAAATAAATACATTTGACGCCATTTCAATTCCTCATCCCCCTCGCACTCGGCCGGCCTATCTCCTGTCGTCATCGTATGCCAATAGCATCCTGGACCTTGGCAGGGCCGCACTTGATTCAAAAATCCGTATCTAAACGCAAAATCTAAACCAAGTGTACGAAAATTACCCAAATAAAAACAAAATACTGCCTACTTGAAGCACATTTCGTCAACGGACATGATATCCCATAAAGATAAAATATGAACGAGAGCGAAACACAACATGTACACAGGACACGGAGCCTAACTTAAGCAACCTTTCAAAACTACTTGAGTATTCCACCCGGCATTCGCTCGCTGCCAGATGGCAACGCATCACATTACCTGGAAAATGAGACTCAGATGTAATTGTACGTGAAACGATGATCAAATTAAGCGCCTCATCTCTCCCATCTTCGCCAGGCGAACTTTCCATTTTGTCCTCTACCGGAGCGGAAATCCTATTTCCTACACGCTCCAACTCCATTGGCGCACAGTGCTGCTGAGGACTCTTCTTCTGCCTCATCCCACCTGTTGTCTGCTTTCTCTCGATCCAACACCTGAATCACGCACACGCACCCACCTTCCTCTCTCCACCTTTCCACAGGTGGTTCCAGTCACTTCCCTTCTTTCCCGAGGTAGATTCACCGCTCACTCTCACTGCTCCACCTAGATTGGACCATGAGCAGCACTCCCACCATCTCCTCAAGCCAATCCCACACCTTTACCTGATTGCACTATCACCTGAACAAACACGTATACTATGCTGAGAAGATCACCCGAGCCAATCCGGAGGCCATGTTCTTCTTCTGACGTGAAACCTTGACTAAAGGTACAGACAGAGATTCTTTGGGTTTACTATCTCTCTCTCTCTCATCGCATCTCATACTTTCAACAACCTTTCAATTACTTCAACCTTGAGACTTACCGTGAACCAACCAGCCTTGTGCATCAAAAGGTCCTCATCTAAACAATTACTTTTGAAACTCATCCAATGCCAAACGACCTATTTCACTTCTCTCTGTGTGCTTCCCATCTTACAAGGTGATAAACATCCTTGTCTTTGTATACTTTAGTCCTCCCAAGTATCGTCTTGCTGGCAGTCATTTTCTCATTCGTGATCACTGCTCCACCGTTCACTTCCAATGTTCCAATCTTTTGCTGCCATCATTCCTTCCTACCTCTACGAGGGACTACATATTCTTGACTTGCCCAACCACATACTTGTTACCTTACATTATCCGTAATGCTTCATCTTTTCCTTACACTATAAGCTTATAATTGTAGTCATCTTAAAATTGGCACTTGGGCTGAAAAAATTCAAAGCGTACGTGTAAATAGCATCGTATCTTATCATTACAAAACAGTGAGCTCTTCTCTCAAAAGTTCCGACATAAACACACAGAAGGAAAAAATCTTCATCTTCTACCGTGCCACTCCAAATTACCAGACAAAACCGGTACGTCAGGTCAATAATCTGCCCAGGTTTACTTGCTAACTGTACCCTCCATTGTTCCCTTCTTATCTCATCTCATGAGTCAACCTTATGGAATCCATCAGATCAAATGCATCCAGCTGGTCATCAGACATGGAGCTCACAGGAGGAGAAGAAAAATATTGGCTTCCTCTTAAGACAATACCTCCTTTTGTATTTTTGTTGCCGTAGGATTTAAAAATTTTAGTTGACCTGTCCCAAATATGCCTAAAGATTGGTGCTCTTCTGTGTTCGATACGAATTCTCTTTTCGAGTTTTGCCTCCATGCAGGTTCCTATCCTGTTGCGCCATTACTTCAGAATCTCCCAACAGAAAGAAGTCCAGAATTGTCAGCTTTGAGAAAGGAGGTTTTTTTACGCGAGACGAATGAGAAATGAACGCGATCAAATTTTGATGAGGAAAAATGACAAATTATAGCTGAAATGCTGTAAAAATCATCAAGGGATTAGGTAATTAATTTGATCACTCCGACTAATAACTTAACACAAAAGCCAGGGCGAAACAACCCCTTATACACTCACGCTCCCTGAGCACGCTTAATAGAATAAAGGGAGGAAAGATTACGTGTAAAATTTTTCTTGAGGAAGCGTGTTTAATTCCGAAAAGATAAATGAATACGAAAACCGCCCGTGCTTCTTTCACAATACCATCTGAGAAAACACCTCGAGAGGGGAATTTAGCGAAACAATGACAAGCTTACAGACCTACGACGAAAAGACGGTTGGTGAGCCTGAATTCTTTTCCCTGCTACGAAAAAGTAAGAGCTTCTTCCGCACTTTTTGTTTTCTATGGCGGTAATTTTTTCACACGTTCTCTCCTTCTATTCGCAGTGTCGTGTAAACAAAGGAAAAGGAAATGGCCCAAACAACAATGGCAGTCCTCCTCCGATCTCACAACAGTAGGGTCTGCATTCATTATTCACACTGGCAAGAATTATCATATATTAGCTGTACTTTATGGTCCGTTCGCTCCGCAATTCTGTAATTAGCTTAACAAATCCTCACAAGTAGAAAATTCGGTACTTCTGCTTCGCCGAATCCCAACGATAGTGAGTATACAAAGAAGCTACTCCCCCTATAGTCTGTCTCACATTATGCCAAGCTGAACTCCTGATTAGCGTATGCAAGGATGCAAGAACAGCAGGTCGATATTTGGTCCTTAGTCGCCATCGGGCCTTTGCACTGGATAAGGATATGAGAACGAAGAAATTCTGGGAAAGACGGAATGTTCAAGGTAATGCTGTAGAGACGGAAGTGCAAATGTAGCTGATGAGAAAATGGAGACATTGAGACGGAAATGAAATTCACGGAAACCAAGAACAATTAGTGTGCATTAGCGTGGACTGCGGAGGTAGAGGGTGAGTAATAGGTGGTTGCCGTAAAGGATAAGGAGCGGAGGCTCCGTAACGTAGCGACCGAGAGAAAGGAGATGATAAGTGGAGATTGAAGTAACTCCGAGGAGAAGAAAGGAATGAGGAGGAAATCTTTAGGTGGCAGTTTTTATTTTCCTGGACATCAAGTTGCACTTAGGTTGATGGCTCGGCTGTAATTTTGAGTAGAGAACAAAGACACCTGCCTCGCGTCCAAGGAATCGGAATGCGGAAAACGTGGTTACAAGCCCAGCAGGCCATTCAATCCGCTCTTTCTCTCACCCACCCTTCCCTGAATTATTATGTACAACAAACACAGGGAGAAATCTATAGCCCCGCTTCCTTTATCTATTCAAGTGGAGTGTGTGAAGCCAATAACAAGATTCTCAACTTTGCCAGCTCGCCCTCCTTTCAGTGCTCACCGGTCCTTTCTCAAGCGGTGTGGTTTTAACGAATTCTTCGAACTAACGCAAATACACGAGCATTGCCTCACTGATGCCGTTTCAAACATCGAGAGACATACTCTGATACTTTCTCCACTCTCACGTAACTCCTGATGTCGTGATACAATCCGAACAATACCATTAGCTCGGGATCCTGGCACCCAACCGGTGTGAAGGTGCAGGGCCAAACTTATGAGATAGCCCGGTATTTTATTACGAGAAAGGCTACTTTGTTACCTAAGTATGAACTTGGTAAAGAATCCCGAGGATAAGATTCATTGATGGGTGGGAAAAGTTGGGAAATCTCGCGTAAAGTCCACGTCTTGGCACGGTGTCACAGTCAAAGCTTTTCAATCTCATCCTTCCCTCCACTCTCTCTTTCCCCACTGCAAGCCTCCCTGTCTGACGTGAGGATTGAAACACCAAAGGTGTTTTCTCCATGAGACCGAGTAAAAATCCATGTACCTTTTACTTAAGAATTCAACCATGAGCTTTATCGCACTAAGCACCGACTACCTTTCCTTACACTCGGGAGTATTGGCTCAGCATTCGCGTATCACACATGGTTACCCATAGCTTCCTCCAGTACAAAGTACCATTTCAAAAGGTCAATGACAAACAGCAGTAGTCCACCTTCCAAGCATTCCGTCGCAGCATAAAGTGAAAGGACGGAGAAGCACGAACGAGGAAATAGCACCGGTACCGGCTTTATTGCATTTGTGGCCGGAGAAAGAGCCGAGACTGACAGCAGGTTTCACTCAGGTTATGCCAATAAGTCCTTCTTGTTAAGCTACATAAAGCGGGAAAGGACCAATGAGCTGATGGGAAAGTAGGCTGGAACTGCAAAGTATGGAATTCCTTTCAGTTTGTTCATCACGGCTTTTCAGGTGCCTTTCACTCCTGCAAATCCTTTCACAAAGAAAGTTAATGGAATTTTCTTTCCTCCGGCTCCCTTTCACACAATTTTCAAGTGTGTAAACAATGACTCTCACCAAAAACCACCCAAAGCACACACACTAGCTTAAACTACTTTCGCTGCTAATAGGAAAAACACCTATAATGGCTCACACCACCAGACTTGCACTGCCGGCAACTTACTTTCCAAAGATTCTTCTCATTCCCTCATCCTTTCCTACCTTCTTTCTTTCTTTTACTTCCGACCTGCTAGTCAACATCAAGCAACAACTTTCGGCCCTCCACCAAACAAACATAATCTCTGCCGATGCTGACAATCCTCTATATTTCAACTTCAGCTTTGTCGTCGTACAGTAAAATCCCCACGCTACAGGGAAATTCTTACTATACTTGCTTCTTCAGTGCCCGTTTAAACTTAAAGAGTTTATACCACCTTAAACTTGGCTGCTGACTTTTCAAGAGGTGGACAAACTTTTGTACTTGATACAAGCCTTTGGAAACTGTCCGCAGAGGTGATCTAAACTTTTCCTCAATACATGTTTGCCAGTAAACAAAAGTCTGCAATTCCCAACCATTCCTCCTTCCTTCATCTCCTCCGACACACAATACCATCCATAGTTTGTTTTCTCGGATTTCATCCTCCCCCTGCATCTTCACAACCTTCTTTTACAAGAATCACATCATGCATTCATTCTTTCTACAGCCACCACAACTCACCTATTCAAGTCCAAGATGAGCTGCAAACAACCAGTGCGGAATATCACAACAGCAATGAATCAACTCATCTTTCCTTCAGCTTCCACAAAGGAGCTTCATCGTCCTACCGGTTGTTCATCTCCAGCATGTAGGTTCAATTAAATTAAAAGTTTGTTCAACCTCTCATCTACTTTCCGTGTCGGCTGTAACTAAATCTTGAAATCCACCATCAGAATCAGTCTTCCCACCCAAAGTCGTTAGTTTCGCTTCCAGACTTCTTTAACACCTTCCCGTGGTAACGACTCTCTCAAACTTAATTTCACGGCTTACCTCTACTTAAAATTTAGATTTAAGCCTCGAATCTCGAAGGAATTGCCGACACCGGAGCTGAAAGACGACCCACGCTCCTTCCAATCAACAACCCATTCTTTCTCTCCCGTTTGTTTACAAGCTAGAATTTAAACAACATTTGAGAGCCCAGGTTGCTTAAAAATCAAGACCTAAATCAAGACATTTAACGTACTTTTCATTTTACCTCCATGCTCCGTTTCTCCCGCCAGCCCGCAGACGAATAACCTATTTCGACTTTTCTACTCTGAGGAAAAACTTTTCGCATTTGCCAACAATAAAACCATTATTTTCAGGCACAAAAGCCGGCTACCTCATCGAACCACAGGAAAATTCCCTCCAATACCTTACATTTACTTGTTCAAACTTATAGTCTTTTAGCCCCAGTAGTGTAAAAGGTTGAAACTTTCTCAATTCAGGACACGACGTCCGTGGCTTGACCATTTCAAAACCATTTCGCAGCTGCGGAGGAAATTCATGTCCTCGAACTTCCTCAGGTTATTCAGAGAACAACAATGGCATCTCTGTTTACTCAGAGGGGCACAGAAATAAAACAAGAAAGGAGGTGATGGAATCCAGCATTCACGGCTAACTCCGTGTGCTTCAGTATGCTTTAAGGTACTGTGGGTAGGTTAGCCCCCCTGATTGAAAATACAAGCCTGACCTGAAGGCCCTGACGGCTCTGATTTGTGATTGGTGACTTCTTCATGCCTATGACTAGGAGCTTAAGCCGAACATCTGCTGTCAGCAATCATTATCTCAGTGTACATGCATGTGCTTAACCTTGTCCCTTACGGATGATAGCATTCATGGAAAAATTGGAGGCATGAATAAGAAGCATATGTTGCATTCAGTACCTAAAAGAATCGAAATCACTACAAAGATCCTCCCTCAGAAATGAATCAGCAGTATTCCTTTCTTTTCCTAGTTAAAACTCAAAAAGCAGATGCGTACAAGCTCTGCGAGCTCCCTCTAATATCAACGCATTAAGATGAGGCGGACACCGGAGGACTTGGATTATCTCCGCCACACGCATTTCCCATTTCTTTCGTGTCGGTCCCGTTACTTTTTCCTTCTGCCAATGTCGTCCACTGCTACCACTAGTAAATTGCCCCAATGTATAATTGCCTGGAGAAGATATTCAAGCAATCGTAGTCTTGTACGCAGCATGCAGATCAGATTTAAGGAGTCAACGCTATGCAATATCCACTTGTGGCGGAGGACTAGAAAACACAGATGGAGAGATGAGAGAGAAGATGATCGCAAAACCCATGTCTGGATCCGAAAGCAAATCTTGGCTTTTTATAAATGCACGAAAGTTTCACTTGCATACAAATGATGTTTCTTCTGGGTAGTTTTAATTGGAACTCGGATTTGCATATTCTTCTGAGGACTCGGCTTCCTCCAACCAATGGTAAATATGTAACAGATTTCTCTGCCTTTGATGCCTTCAGTGAATGTTCGAGCAGGGAATCCTCCTAGAAAAATGCCATGTTCTACCGAAAGATAGTACGCATTCCACGTGATCTTATCCTGACAACAGGACACGGAGAAGACCTGGAGAAGCTCTACTGCCGTATCTTAATCTTGACCTGCTGCATACTCCTATTACAAACCATAGTCAAATGCTCGCTTCGTGAAAGAATCACATTTCCATATTCCTACAACTCTGCTCCATATGTCATTGTTATGAGCAATTCATTCGTCATAACAAAAAGAGAAACCCAGGCTGCGGGAGCTACTTTTCCATGCAAATAACCAGGAGATTCATACTTGATTCCTGGATATTTATATCCTTTCGCTTATCTAATGAAATCAAACGGAGGCTATTTCCACGTCAACCTTATTGCATCAGAATCAGGCACTCGAACAGCCTGAGTTGGAACACGTCGACATTCAAGAAGTTTCTCGGATAGGACAGCAGAACACCGACCGACGAGATTAAGTTGCCAGGGAATAAAAGGAGGGAAACTGGGAAAATAAACCGTGTGCGGAAGAAAAGTTGCAGCATTCTTGGATGGCAATTATGCCTCACCCTTGTGGTCGCTCGATTAAATTAAAATGTTCATTTCAAGACCGCTTCTGCCAAAGACACTACCACAAACAGTCAGGTCTCCAGGAAATTACGCACACTAATTTTCTTTCCACGTCTTACAAGAATACGGGGTGGGTGAACATCAGCATTGCACGCACCACAGAACAGAGCTTCAGGGTGAATCCTTCCGTCCTTTTCTATACAACAGCTACAGCTTCCTTCTCCCGATCACGACAAATTAGGCTAATATTCTTCTCAAATCAAAAATATGCTCCATATCGTCATGCTCGTTATCAACCCCATCTCATGCTTCTAAAGGTTGCAGATCGGCAAAAGCGCAAGGCGGTTCTCCACGTGTACGTGTGATGAATTTAAGTAATAGCAGTTCCGCCGTCGTAATTAGTGTGTACCACGTGTACGTGGAGTAATTAAGTAGAACCTTGGTGGAAATCATCACTGTCATCCCAGTGTTTCATATGCAAATTGGTCAAAGCATAACGGCAGAGCGGGTCCTTGGAGAAACTACCAGCTACGTGTACCTACGTGTAGCCAACTACGAGAGTGAAAAGAGGGCGGAAGAGTAATTAAAGACGAGTGAAAGGAGAGAAGAACAGGGAAAAAATCACTTCGGTCCGCATCTTCCGCCAGAGCTGCTCCTCTCTCAATGGGTAATTAAATTATTCTTATGACTCTCTCGTATCTACCTCAGCAAAGGAAGGAGACAGCCAGGCAGACCGAGAAGAGCTAGGCGACGAGCGAGAAGTGGGAATAATAATAAAAAAGAACTTTGTCTTCTGCTTTCTCCGCAAAGCATTCCTCTAAATCAGAGTTTCTCTTCACGTAATTCGCCCGGTGCGACGACTACGTCCTGCCCTGTCCTCCAAAACAACGGCAACTTCAAACCTACGCATTTACTACTGGGCAATAAACGAGCTGTTTCCTGTGGTAGACACACGCAGACAGAAACACCGTTCGAAACAAGAGATGCGGCGCCGCGTATTTGGCACAAGGCTGTAAAACAACGGGCTTTGTTCCGAGGTGCGGAAGCGGAAAGAATGAGCAAATCATGTTAATGTAATGCATTACAAGTGAGAATTTAAAAAGGGGAAAGAGAAAGCTGTCATTCAACTCCCGGTCCAAGAATAGTTCCAAAAATCCCGCCACTTTCTCGGCCTCTCGTTACGGCCTTGTTCTTGCCTTGCGGGGACAATCCCAACTTGGTGAATTTATTCAAAAAACGGCAAGCTCCAGCCACTAATGTCTTTGTCCCTCGTGGTCGTGGTCCTCCTTCAATTCATTTGATTGACACACTAATATGAAAACCGATTCAAAGGTCGTAAACCTTAGAGATTTTTCACCCGACAAAGATGAGAGATTACATGCAAACGTAGTAGATTCCACACAAAAAATACCAATTCTGCCTCAAGACAATGCCATTTTTACTCACGCTGCAATACCAAATCAAAGACTGGCTCCATGTCACAATATCTTTCCCTATTACTATAGCCTATCTTCCGAGCTAGTAAGTTTCCGTAGCCCTAGATTAGAGAAGTGGATACCCAAGGCCATCCCGTATTATTCATGCATCATTTTAAATTAAAACGAGAACAATTCTCTGAAAAATGAACAGGAGAAAATTCACTAGATTATCATGATGGATAACACGCTATTCTTCTACGTGGTGTCTCATGTAAAAAAATTCTCATAACCTGTCAATCATGCAATATTGCAGCTCTATTAACTTTCTATCATCTTCCCCATCCATTTTCCCGTCCCTTTTTTTCGACAACCTCATACTATTGTCTTCTGGGAAATTTAAATCATGTTCAAAAACAACCTGTCAAAAGTCAACCATTGTGATAAAATTACAACCTGTGGAACGTTTCGAAAAAATTTGCTCATCAAAAAAATTTCTCAGTTTCCTAACCATATCACCACCACCAGCCCTGAATCTTGAAGCCTGACCAGCCTTCCTGGCATGTGTTTACCTAAGGGCTCTTGCTGTTGCTTCTGGAAACAATCGGACGCTTACAACGTTCCATGAGACCCACGCACAGACTCCTCCAACATGAACAATTAATACCGGGTATCATAAAACTTGATCCTGTGTCATTCCAACTTATTCAATGAATTACTTGCTTAATTCCACCTAAATTCTTTTAATGAACCTCGCCTGTTTTTATCCTGCTGGGGTTTCGACCTCGTCAAACAAGAGTAACGTAACTTTGCTCCGTAACTGTAAGCAGTAAAACACTAACTGCTCTCTACCGCTTGCACGACTACCTTGGAAACTTTCACTTGGAATGCAAGTGCGTAAACTTCTTCTCCTACGTACGTTAAGGCTTTACGGATTTCACGACAACTTACATCACAGCATGCATTAGGAAGCAGCAAATAAACACGCAAACCAGGAAGAGAATCCAGCTCGCCTGCATACTCTCGCACTTATTCTAAATGAAATAATAGGTTAAGCCCAGGAAGGAATCGCATCTTCCTCCCCTCATCATTTCCCGTTATATTTACAACGGTTCTCCTTTCCAGACCGAAGCAAGACAGGAGGAAAGACAGAGCTCAAGTCTTAGATTCCATTTTTCTACTTGGCTTGACCCAGAGCTACTTAAATTCCTTCCATTGTCACAGACACGGACTGACTGGAATTGCTGTACAGACAAGTCGGCGGCGTCCGCAGCAGTGCTTTCATTTAACTTTACTTTCCCCGTGGTATTCCGAATCACCTCGTGCAAACGGAGCAGAAAGCTATTGCACGGAATGAATAAGACGTGAACGAGATTACAGACTCTCCGATGCATAAATCTACTTAAAACTTTCCCACACCGCCACCGTTCTCTGTGTAACTGCAATCACTTCTGTCTGCTACAACCTTCCAAGCCAAAACACCGGCAAGAACAAGCAACACAGCATCACCAGAGGGGAGCCCTTGAAAGTCTAAAAGCATTTCGAAAAAAAGCAAACCGAACTTGTTAGGCAAATTGAACAATTAATCTTTGGATTTGATTATTTTTTTAAACATTAATGCTGCAATTAAGGATGGAAAATTGTGAAAAAAGCACCCGATTCTAACGCACACAACACAACATAGGCAAACACACCATGGCTCTTCACATAAACTATCGCCACCTTCTCCTCTCCTCACTACGTTCAATTAAGCAATAGAGGATGGGAACAAATCAAAGTAAAAATTTCAACCAAGGACTAAAAGCCCGTCTGAAAGATTAATTAGGGGAATGAAGCTGAATAACGTTGATACGCTGAGCGTTGAAAGAGGAAAAAATTCCCAAAAAATTCTTTAACTCATTCAATTAAATGAGACGAGAAAAGGGATCCGCAGTCTGTTGTCATGCCTCGGACGGGAGCAAACACTTAGTTTACAACGCAGCCAAATTGGTCATTTACCTAAGGAAATTTTCTGAAACGAGCTCATTCCAGCGCACTTTTCCTCCTGCCACGCCTCCCCCTCTGCTTTCCTTTGTAGCATCATGTAATACAATTAGTCGCAGGAATAAAAATAATGGCACGCGGTGATCATCATCAGCTTCAGAGAAGCAAGAGTGCATTCGGAATTCATGGCGAGAAAAATTAGCCCAGCCCATCATGAATTCGAATTTAAATGTTGCGAAACCCACGGCATTCAGCTGTCATTTGTACACGGCCTACACGTAACGAACCAACCTACAACTTGTTCACATTTCCCTTCCTGTTTTCCACTCTCCTGTCCAACGATCCACCTACCATTTGTTCAGCTCCCGTTCAACAACGCACGTGTCGCATAATGCTGCCGTTTCACCGTAAAGCATGAATGAAAGAATAGCAGATAAAGATTCAATACCAGGAAAGAAAAATCCCTTAAATCAGTCCCGTTCACCGTTCTCGGCACCGCTCTTACTAATTCCCTCCCTCCTTGTTATTGCTGGCTAGGTCCTCCTTGTTGGTACAAACGAGGAGTATTAAGCTTCCCGAGGATGCTGAAGAGCCAGCCCTCGTGCCAATTTAGCTGACGGTCTTCAAGTGGCTAATGCGAGACATTTGTACTCGAATACAAAAATGTACTGGCAAGAGTCATTTCCTACCGAGAAACTACTTTTATGCGATGACAAACCACAAAGGGCTAGAATTGTTAATAAAATTTACACAAGACAAATTTCATGAGCCATACAAGCCTTTTAATGTTTTTCACATTTTTTCAAACTTGCCCCTCCTCGCCCTCGCAAACCCAGGATCCGAATCTACATTACATATGCATGAGACCATCACTTTCGAACGAAGTCGCCGCACCACTTGCTCTTCAATTCACGTGATATTACCACACCACTGTTAATCCTTTGCATCGGTAGAACCCCAGTTTAGATCTGCAGTCGTTAATCGATCCACAGCCGGCCGACAGGTCTATAAACGTAACCGCAATGACCCAGACACATCCCGGATACCACTCAGCGTGGAATGTGCAATTCCCAGTAATTCGGAAAACAGACGAGCAGTTCGAGAATCTCTTCATAGGGGACAATTTGACCTCCATGTTTGAGCAGTCCATGTACATGCGATACCAACTAGCGACTACTACGTAATGTAGTACTCATACAGAAGTAAATTGCTCCAAGCCGGAAATCCATTATGTTCACGTAAAATTCACAATATTTATTGAGACAATCTCATATTCAGGCTTAATATATGAGCCATTCCGTGCTGGAAGTAGCGAAAGGAACAAGTGTTCTCCGACTCAATTACACTACTTAGACCCAATTTAACATGGCAATTCTCATGTAAGGAAGGTACACACCCCTTGTCTGTACTCCGTGTGGTCAGCGATGCAAGAATTTCAGCCTGCCCAAGTACAAATTGCCTTACATTTTCAAGAATAATGTGATCATCATTCCCCTTTAAACCACAGGAAGACGGTCCTGTGACCGAGAACCTGGTAGGGAGAGATACAGTACCAACCACATATGAAAAAGCCAGTATCACAAAAACCACACAGGACAGGCCAGGGGTGAAAACGGAATGACCGAGCGGTATGCGATACAAACGTAAATTGACCCCTGATAAAACTCGCCGAGAGTAAATAGCCCTGGAACTTACGGCACCAAAAAACGCCGAACCATGTACCGTTAGTTCTAACCTCCTTGCTTTACAGAATCATCCAGCTTGTTATCCCACACCAAGCAACGATTTGCAAACAACTTCAAGAGCGACATGGAAAAGCATCCAAGTACCGGAACAACTCCGGTCATTTTTGTATCCGTGAGTCCCTTTTTGTTGACATTATTCAGGCAGTTGGTGGACCATTGAGAGTTTATTGATAATGGCCTGTAAATTGTATGGAGCGGAAGGAAAATGCATTTAATTTTTGGCTACAATGGATACCTATGCGCCATTAGGAAGCGTAAATCTTTCTTTAAACAGGCTATGGAGATTTATTAACATAATGGAGAGTAATCTATCCCAACTCTCCGAAGAACCACCCAATACCGGAACTTAGCTCAGGCTCTCGTCCTTCTTTTTGTTTGCTTTAGTAGCTTTACCATCATCATCACTCAGGAACAGAGCCAAGGAAAATGTAACTTTTACCACTGCACCGGTACCTACTGCTTCATCGTAGCATACTTTTTGTTCTCCACAGCATCACAAGTGGATTACCGAAAAGCACTTCTCAACCTGCTTTTTCCCCTGTCTCCTACTCCTGTCGTCAATCCACTTTCTTCGTCCATGCCGTAACTGCAGGCTCTATTATGGTTAGACAAGCTGGAAAACTTTCTTGGACCTTATTCGGCCTCGCCACCGCAATGACAAGGAGGCGGGTAACACGGGTTTGAAAAAAGTTGCCGAGACCCCGGCCGTGTAATGACATAAGACAAGCTTAGCGAGACATCAGGTATTGTCTGAGCTCATATAATCTTAATTGATGCATCCACAAATGTTATCCATCATTCCTCAAGATCCTATCAGTTGACAACAAAAACTGCCACCCATTAATACCCCGAGTAAACAATGAAGAGAAGTTTGGGAGCGACTTTAACAGCTCCAGTTCCGAACTCCATCCAATTGCGGCTCCCATCCGCCCGTCTCTCATCTCCACTTGAGGAGAAAATTGTCAACCAAGAAGCAACAAAGGATGAGGATGACACACACGCTTTGGCAAGAAAGAAGAAGAAGCAACCACCTCATGCTATCTAACTATGAACTATGAGCCAGACAAGCCGATAGGGTGGCCCACGGGCCACAATACCCACTCTTATCAGCTCCTTGTGCATCCGTTCAAGAGAAAATCACCGGAAACGGTTATCGGACCGTGCAAGACCTAATGTCGTGCAGCAACACGTTCCATCGCCATTTCAACAGGACACATCTCAGTGACTTCTCATCCCGTTTCTGAAGAAAGGCCTGCTATGGGCAGATGATGCTCTGCCACGATTAACATACAGGAGGAAAGAGAGGTGATACTCAAGTTCGAGACCTGAGTCTGCATCCTGGTTCATCAGTCAAGCCAGCAGCTGCTGACGACCCAGACACTTGATTATTTATGATGATGACACAGAACTTATCGGTAAGAAGTTGACAAGAATGAGTGTCAACAGCCTCACAATGGAGCTATAAGAAACTAGCACAAAACTGGCAACTGCGGATTATGAAATTAATGACTCTGAGCACAACACATGATTCAAGACATTAGCACATGAAAGAAATGCAAACTTTGCGTCATTCCTCATGTAGAACCAATTGCTGGCCAAGCAAATTCCTGAGCAGCAAGCTAGCAATCGAAAGGGAAAGTAGGTTGTTCTCCTCTCCTCTAACTTGAAAGTTATTTACAATTGCAATTACTTTTCACAAATTACCAGCATTTTTTCGTTTTAAAACAACTCTGTACACTCTTCGAGTGAGGTAATAGGAGACTTTTGGACCAGGGACGAAAAACAGGGATAAAATTACCACGAGGGAAGACCACGAGGCTAATGCAAGCTCTTCCATCCTAATCCGGTCCGCATCATCATTGCACACGAAATTCCTTGATTCAAGAGGCGCCAGCCCGGCGACAAACAAAATTACAATACAAGTTCCAATTTTCTCTTCTGTCACCGTTACATCCAGCTTTGTTACTCCACAGCTCTTTTTGAAACTTACACCAATTTCTTCCTACCTCCGCTTTTTCGCCTTTTCCAGTAGACAGAAGACAGGCGAACAGCCTGAAAGAAAGATAATATAAAGCTGAGGCCATTAAATGATCCTTTCTCTTTCCTTCACGTGAAGTAGGATTAGTTGAGATGAGAACGTGCTGTGCTCTTCCACCGCGCCACTCTTTTTCAGGGAACGGGGAAATGCTTCCTGGTTACATTCCTAGTCTACAATCAAAGAAAGTCAACAAGTCTTGTCATGGATACAACCAAATAAAGAAAAAGGGTAAACCAAATTTTAAATTTAAGTACCAGCTCTAAGCTCACTTTCACGTAACTTTTCCTCGATTCCGTCCTACAAGCTTCAGCTGGATTCTTGAATGCAAGTATAGGGAAAACCAACCACGATGACTCTACGGGGAGAAAAGAGAAAGTCCCTGTCTGCCTATCCGTAACGCTATGGCGCTCACCGTCTTGCCGTGACTCCTATCGGTTACCGTTCCTGAAACAACTTTCACCGAGGATGACAATGGAAAAGAGGAGGCGGCCCCCGACAGCAACGAGAGACATGATGGTTCTTCTTCTGGAGAGCTTTGAAAATTTCTTTCCAGCCTCTGTTTTTCTTCAAGAGAGAACGCGCCCGGTCATAAATTACACGTGAACGAAAAAAGATACAAAACTAAAAGAAAGAACAAGATCCACGCCAAGTCATCCAGCTACTTCCTCCGACAAATAAGACAACTAATGCTAGTCCTCAAACAAATGTAAAAAGTTACGCTTCAACTCTACATCTTTACTCAAAACAAGGCTCACCGAGAACTTCACGTTTCACTTCTTGACTCTCCTTCGCACTCATTCATTCAAGGGCTTATCCCCCTTTCCACATTTGAAAAAAGCAAGGATAAACAAAGTATATCCACTATTGCAAATTCAATTCCACTACAGACACTACGCTAATCCCAGAATACTATACATGTGAAAATAATTTTTTCTTCTTAATCTCCAACTGAACCCTGGGCTAAATAACAGTCGCTCCTCCAGAGAAACCTCCAGAAAGAAACCTCCAGAGATCCAGGCCAACGTAAAAGTCTGAAGTGTACACAGCCTTGTGCGAAATACTTGTCCGTTTTCCAGCTTCCGCCATACCATCTTAGCAATACGCACATTACTTCCTCTGGAACTTGTTTGATGCTTCACAAAGGAGCAATACAAATTATAGCCGACCAATTCATCTTGTAGCAGATAAGACTTTGCGACTCCAAAACAAATTGATATGAACTCCCTTCCTCCTCCTGTACAACTTGATTCGCAAGATGTGTCTCATTTACATTTGAATATTATACGTCGAGCCTCTCCTACACTTCCTTCGTTCATGTTTACTTTCCACTTCTTTCCATGGGTCTACTGCAGGAACAACCTTTGTATTCTACCAGAGGCAACAAAGTAATGTAATCATTCAGCTCTTCTCACCCAAAGAAAAACATCTTCAAGAGTTACAGATGGATTCCACAGCCGTCCAAATTTACTACCTCGTGTACATGCTTAAAGTCCAAACTTGTTCTCGACATGGTCTCCGGTCCTAAATTACCTTCGCCCGATGCGGATGCCCTCCGTCTATGCAATCGTCTCAGACAAATACCTACAGAACTGACTTTTATGACACTGGGTGCACTGGGTAATTAAAAAACTCTTGATTCAACTAACTTATTTCATCAGAGACACCGGTCCCTGTTCAGCACAGTCCGGGTACAATACATTCCACCGAGACATTCTAGTCAGAAAGCTGCAACCTCGCGGTCTACCAAATGTGTGCACGGCACAGAAAGTGTTGACCGCTTTCTCCGTGGAAAAAGATCATAAGAAACATATTAAGGCACGGAACCACATAAAACTTGGCCGGAGAGCGAGCCAAAACCCGTGCGTAATAGCTGGAAGAGAAAGTAAAAAGAAAATTGAGACATTCGGTCGCAAATTACACCATGACAAAAAGTTGTACTCATTCACAAAGTTTGGCTGAGAAAAGCCAACCTCGCCTATTATACATAAGTACATACCGTGTGGTAGCCGATAACGTTCCCACTACGAATAAGTGAATGTGGGTACACGTGGAGCCGCAATTAAGTTAACACACTATAAGCTACAATTTGTACAAGGAAAGCACCGTGGAGAAAGTATCCTCAGCGGCTACACAATGCTACGTCGCCACTACAATAGTACAAAATATGTATGCACACCTCACTAAACGAGGCCGAGGTCGACGTGCACTTGTTCCATAAACAAAAGTGTTTGCAGCCTGTATAGAAAATCTTGCCGGACTTTTCAAGATTGCCAGAACAAAAAGCTCTATCATCATCAGCAAAAGTGTAAAGAGGAGGAAATGAGTAGCCACATCGCCAAGGAACCGTCCCGAAGACCCCTTAATGTGAAGATGAGAGGCGTAGATGGATCGAGGACAATCATCCCAAGAGCTTCCTTACGAATCTAATATCAATTATTTCGAGACCCCTGGACAGCAGGAAATTCATTGCCCATGTACCGTGTACGCCACCCTCGTCACTTTCGCTTCAACTCTACCGACTTCTCAACTTGGAGTCCACAAAAGTACACGGACAAAACTGTAAACAAAACTTGGGAGAACCATCAAACTGCTCCTTCCTGCGTTTCATCTTTCATGCTCCATATCCGCATTCTTCGGCTAACTAACTCAAGCCCATGTCTGGGCGGTGATCATCATCAGCATGAAATCCTTGGAAGAAGAGCCGCAAAATCGACGGAGCAATTCACACAGCGGCTTTGTCATCAACTCTCGACCATACTTTCCTACGTTTTACAGTTTTCAACCACGTGGTTTGCTGCCCTCTGTTGTATCGTATAATCCTATTTGGTTTTTGATGCAGGTCTCAATTCCATTCAAGTCAGCCTGCAACTTTACTTCCTAGAGATATTTTCCCAAAACATCGAGTTAAAAAAACCACCTCAAAAAATCGCATCCGTAATGACGATAACATGTAACGTTTGCTTTGACAATGCCTTCAAATACACGCGTTCTAGTTTGCCTCATCCAGTAATTCAGTTACGCTCCGTACCATCTGCCTAACGAACCTCTTTAAAACAATGAGGAGAGGAGACAAAACTAAATACGACTCATAAATATCTTTGCTTGTTATGCAGCCGTCAACGCTGCTCGTCAAGACTGTCGTATTTTAGATCAAATCACCGAATTCAAAAAACGTAGGACAGGTTGAATGAAGACGCAGTCAGCAGAATACAAACGTTTCGCCCCAGAACTAAATGAGTCAAATCGCATTCTCCTGTTTTTACTCCATCTCCTTACGTAATTCTGCAGAACTCTCAGTTCCTCAGCTACATCAGCAGTTTTCTACAGATAGACTGCAGTTTACCCATCTAGAAAGACTTGAACACCGTCTCGCCGCCTCTTAGTTCAAAATTACCTCGTTATCAGTACCGCAATGCAACAGAAGAGGCTTGTTGAACAAGTCGGAACGAGTCTCATTCCAGCCAAATAAAAGATTTCTTGATTACTTTAACTACCTAAAGCAATCGCTGTGGAATCAAAGTCACTTCTACTCCCCGCACTCATATTACATTGGGCGTAGGTAACGAGCCAATATCGAAGACCGTTCAAGGTGAAATCCTTCTGTCAAATGAAGCTTGGCAGGAAATTAGATGCGCCCCATAGCAACTTCTCGTTAACCTGCTTAATGCATTCTCCAGCCTCGAGCTCACTGAGTGTGACATGGGCGAAATGCATTCATTCTCACAACCAATAAAAATACATGATACATATCGCACAGAATCCTAAAAAGTTCTCAAGCATTCACTCCTCGGGATTCTAAACCGCTTATTAGATACTACTTCAACTTGTGCAAAGCACCAGACGGAAAATTACGGTCAACCGTAGCGAGAGGCAAGGGTACAAAGTATGTTCAACTTCTGAAAAAACTATTGATACTTGTAGTATAGTCATTTCCCGGCAATCGGAAGCATGAAATACAAGACTGGGACAACCTGCATGATTTCCCTCGCTCATGCAACCGCGTTACAGCTGCAGGAGTGTATTTAGCTACTTGCACCAATTCAAGCTTACGTATAAAGACGTTCTCTGCAGAATGAGGTTTTACACGGCCCATTTCATCGGGCAGTAATTCCGTCCTTGTTTATTTAATCAAGATTTCGACATATTTATGGAGCTCTCCTTCCCCATCCCACAACAGATTGGTTTTCACCGCTCGCTCACACACCCTTAACCTCCGCACCTCTTCTCGTCTCCATCGCTTACCCTCCGTCAGAGTCCTAGGATCCTTGTTCGTCTTGAGCATAAACGATGGGAAACAAAATAAAAGATAACATGAAATAAAAGGTATGCATTAGGGGCTTAGTCAAACAGGCGAATAAAACTACAGAGGTACACTCACAATCAAGATACGTCAAGGATTTAAGCGCTAAAACACATCCAATTTATTTTTTACACATGAACCACGTAATTTTTCCTAGCCGACCAACCAGCCAGGACGCGTCTTCAAATGCACGTATCTCTGCTCTTCTCTGCTGAGTTGGCAACATGTCTCCTGTTCCTGTTCTGCAACTCAATTTTTTTCAATCCTCCGTGCTACGATATGCATAGCTGCACATAATTTCAGCCTGCCTCCTTATCTAATGAAAGTTCAGCAGTTCGAGTCATTCTCATCTATAAAATCAAAGTGTATCGCGAGCTCAACTGCAAGACATTCACGTCACGAGCTCCTCATAAGATTTGAGTTATGCCAAAATAAATACAGCCCCCGCATACTATGGAATTCGTTCCCCAATTCATCTAACCAAAACATAAATCGTTATGGGTAACATGAAAAATCACTTTTGCTATTTAGCTCAAAATCGCGGAATGAAATTCAACCTTGTTTGCAACGAGGGAAAAAACTGCAAACTTTCTGCGACATGTTCCTCACTTGCGAAGTTTCGAAGTTAAGTCATACGATTCCATCAAAGTAAAGGCCAGCTAAAACCCGAGTTGATTCACGCACTGCCAAAGTTCATTGCACGCCCTTGATTTTTCCACACAGAATCTCAAATAGGGGAAACATGGTACAGTTTTACTTTCATCTTCTCCAGTTGCATCCAGCACACCCTCCTCATCCTCCTGGCCGTCCTGGCAGAAATGAGACTGGCACTAGCAGGCATGAAGGAAAACTATTCACTGCTCCCTCTCGTAATTCCTCCTGGAACTCGAACAATTTCCGAGTTGCTCCAGATGAAATTATGGATGCCGGGAGAATGGGCACGAGATTCGAAATCTAGCATCCGCATCTGCAAGACACGAGATGCGGCGCGTGCAATCTACCCGCCACAGTACATGCACATCATTCTACTCGATCTTCAGACGCGAAAAAAGTTGGAAACGTTGCGACTCACAAACACGCACGCACCTCTACCACAAGTCCCTCTCATAGTACCTCGCTGTAAAAGAAAGTGAAAGTACAGCCGAGGAAAATCAGAATTTTCACCACCGTATATCTAAATTAAATAGCCGTCTATAGATTTCACCTGTCGAACGGAACAATTTCCCTAGTCAAGGAAGAGAAATGGGAGAAAGTTTCAATGAATTTTAGAACAGTTGATGATAATGAAACTGATTGCGCGATTACAGGAGTCACTACAGCAGTTCTTTTCGTTCTTACATGCCAACAAACATCTTCGAGAGAAAGTCCTTCCCTAGCCCGTATCCATAGCTATGGCCTCCTACACTTTGAATTGCAGCAAGGTAAAAACTATTATCTCGAGCCACGGCGGCAAAGAGCAGAATGCAAAGAGAATAGTTAAAATATACCCACATGTGTCTTTGACACTGTCCTCGGGAAGGACCGGACACCATTTTCAGCCTATGCATTACAAGAAAGAGGAGGGGACAGTAATTACACCCGCAAAGGCTCACCATGTTCCACACATGAGAAAGTCTGGCTAGGACAGCTGAAGAGAGGAAAGCCCAATGGTTCATGAATCAGTATGTTTTATCGAATTTAGCACCTTCAGTTCGCCTACTAGAAACATAAGTTTTCTCTCTCTCTCCCGGTTTAAGATGAACAGACAACCTTAAGTGCGAGACCCACCGAAACTCCAACAACTGCAAGTAAACTACCAGAGGTCTCCGACAGGAGAGATAGCATTCGCTGCCAGGGCGGAGGACAAGGAACACGTGAACGACGCTAAACTAATGAGATCATGCCAAGCTGATAAGACACCTCATTAAGGTGTGAGTCAACCATGGTGAGAGTCTAAAACTTTCCATCCAACTGGGCATTTCACGACACCAACACCAAGGAAGCACTGCCGGAATCCAAAAAGTTTCAAGATTTCGCCGGCTCTGTCTCTGCCCTGCTCCACCTTACCCGTCTTCACCCTTTCCTCGTACCATTACAACGTAACGTATCGAATCGTCTTGGACTCACATCAGGCCAGGCAAGACCAAGATTTCCACGGAATGTGTTCCCCGTTACTTGTACATATGTACTCTGTATTCACTATGACTCCTTAACTCCCTCCTGCTCTGGTTTCTATCAAGCACAGTCCAATCAAGACCGATTCCTATCTTTCCGTTTCCCACAACCACCGTAACTAAATGAGGAATCTACGCATCGATCAGATTTCATCCTGTGTTCCGTTTCGAAAAGCGACCCGTGTACTGAAATATACTGCCCCTCACCAAAGTAAAGACATTTGAACATCGTGTTGCCATGACAACCCTTTCTTTACACTCCTGCTATTAAGCTGGTATCCACACAACCTGAAACGCTCAATCGCGATTCTAGCTCTTGTAGTCATTCCTCATAATTTTTTTCAACATGCAGTCAAGTTTCATAACTCGCATTGCACATAAGCGTAGATTCCATCCGCTCGACCGACGGCAGCTAACGGCTAACCACTCCTGCCACAACACGGCATAATTCCTCTCCTCCACATCCTCATTATCAACTGCTCTTCCGAACTTCCAGCCTGTTAAAAACTCAAAGACCAAAGACAGATAAAACATTAACCTGCGAGTGCATGGGAAATCAAGTCGCAGTCTAGTCTCACCGCAACTCCACTAATTGCATGCCAATGAAATAGAAGCAAGACGCAACTGACATGACTAATGTAAATGTTTATCACATGAGCAAGCCTGTCCCAACTCTTTCGCTTGGCAATCTCAAGAGTTTCAAACGTCTAATGCATTTCATCTCCGAGTGTGAAATCAACCTCTTCTACTGCTGCTATTAAGACTTCATACATGTAGTGCCAGTAGTCCTTCATCTTCTTTCCTCTGGCCTTTCTCAACCTTGGCTGAAACTCATCCGTTGTTCTACATCATGTGTAGTTCACCTCCACCAAAATTCTTGCGGGATAATTTCCTCCTTGACTCTAGTCAACTAGAACAAGCCCGTCTTGTCACCACACCGTGGGTACGAACATACGAACCTCTTGCCCCCTTTAAATCAGTTTTCTTTTCGCCTTGGACACTTTATTAGCTCCGCTACCGCCGTTCTTTTATTGTCCTTCTTCTCTCAGCCCTCTCAGTACCTCTGCCTTAATCCCCTGGATGGGAGGAACACAGCCGGACTAAATTCCGTCCACAAAAAATATCAACATGTACATTTACTACTCCAAAGCAAAGTCAGGTTAACAGCTTAAAGGTTGTAAGACTCCTGGGGGAGTTTCTTCCTAGTCGTCGTCAAGACCCATCATGAACCTGAATCTTTAGCATTTTACCGTCCGCACTAAAACTTGTCACGGCTCCCACACCGAGTCTCTTCCTTTCAGTCAGGATCAGAGCCATACGCAGCAATCAGCAAAGGAAAGGAGTGAGTGGATCATGCTTGAGTACGACGGGAAGAAGAGAGATGAAGGTGGGAATCTTTTCGGTAAACATGCTGGATAAAGCAACAGTGAGTCAATCCTGTGCAAGAATACGGTGTGGTATAAGAAATGATCGCTTTACGTATAAGACGAAGGAGAGAGTCTGGAGAACACAAGAGAATGCTCAGCCAGGACACGCCACATGTTCACTCAGAGGCAGGGTAAGTGAGTCAGATTTGACTTTTTTCTACCGTCATGTGGGCCTAAAATCCCTTTTTGCTCCCGTGTTGTACTTCCTGAGAGAAACCCATTACGGAGATGGAAAACAGACACCTAGAAATACCTAAACAGCATCTTGATTCTCATCTTCATCATGGAAAAAATAGCCATGGAGACCGCGCCACCACTCCTGGAGCTTCCTTACACGCCATACAGAACAAAGAACGCAACAACTCCTCCCTCCCGCAATATTTCCAACAGAACCTGTGACGAGACAGTCAAGATGAGCAAGACCAGGTTACAAACACCGTCGCCACATAAAGATAACGCTTTGGCCAAGCCCACCGGCTTTATTTTTCTCCTGAGAGTTACGTGAGCTCAAACCAAGAGGTAAAACATACACAGCTCAAAGCTAACACACACCCATGCTAATTAGTTACGCAAGGAAGCTGCCATGACAACGACAACAAAACCGCAGCTACGGCAAAAGCCAAATGGAGCCGTTCACACACAATACGTGATTGCGAACCTTACAAAATACATGCTGAAACTACCTGGAATGAATCAGTACAAATCATTAGCAAAGCACGGGTTCTCCTCTCATAAAATGGAACCCAACTAACTCTAATAATCGTAACGAAAATAGGTGACAAAAGATAAGGACAGTCGTGATATCATCGCGAACAAATTGGCTTAAGTGAGAAATTTAAAGCGACCGTTTCCGGAACAAAGGCCATTGTTTTACCTAGCAGGCTACTGATGGCACTGAGAAGCCGAGATTTTACCGCCAACTGCACTCTGATGATGTCAATATTACCTGCCAGGGACCACAGAATGAGAATGGTCACACTCCTATCGTAGCCTAGTACCCGGCTAACGTGCGAATCACATCCTTGTCATACGAAACGACGGGCTTAAACTTACGAAACGGAGAACGAGAAGATTTGCAAGTGGGCATTTGGTTCAGTGGAAAGATTCCCTGGAGACTCTATCTCACTCGACTCCTCTCTCACCCTCTTCAAATGAATATTTCAAAGGAATACATGTACTTGTGGATTCTATCCGAATTTCACCTTTCTTCACCACACGGCGTATCCAAGTTCCTGCCACCTCACCAAGGATAGACGAAAGGTAGAACTTGTTCCATACTTGTATGCACTATACGGTAACTTTTCCAGCTATGCTAACTTTACATTATTTAAGCGAAACAAGCTTCACACTTAATTCTGTGCAACACTCCAGAGAATGCTCGGAGCAACATGGAAAAGTGTACAAACTCAATTCAAACTCCGAGGTAAACACATTATCTCCTCCTTTGTTCACCAAATGCATGCAAATTTGACCTTAAAATACCTTTCTGTCCGCATTATTCATTACGTCTACTGTCGGCTGTTTTGTAAACTACGCGCCGCTCCCATCCCATCTTCCCCTCAATTCAACAATTCCAATGCTAATGTTTCAACTCGCCATTTCCCAAAATGTGCAACACACAATTTCATTCCTCCTTCTCAAATCACGGAATCAAAACTGCCCTTTCTCCTGCCATTCTCCAACACAGTCTTCCTACTCCCGCTTGACTGCTGAAGTGAGAGTATCATAGAGTTTCACCTCTTGTCTTGTCGACTGTATGCAGGATACTCAAACAACATTTTGTAGCAGTAACGGCCACAATCCTTTAAAAATATCACCGTCTCCAGGGAAACATTACGACAAATGCGAATCCTACCTGCTCAGCGGTTAAAGTTCCTTTTGAAGTAGTAACTACTTGGGCTGCTACATGCACATACAGGAAAAAACTAAAATCCTACACCATAGCAATCACATCCTGTGCTTCTCTCGCATCATTCATACCACTCACTGCCCAGGTGAAAGTAATTGGCAACTGGTTTTTCAAGAGGAGGAGTCCAGCTCATCCTATGGCACCACACCTGAGCTCTACTTTACCAGCCTAACTAAGGAGTAATTGGACACAAAGGGCGGAAACAATGCAACCGAGGAACGAATTTTATGTAGCTGGATTGTATTCAGCGACTATTGTTTTTCCAGCATGGAGGTTACCCGACGACCATTTCCACCAGCCCGTTGGAAAAACCTGCTCCCCCTCATTCATAGCCTAGGTGTTGATGACGCGTCCGCTCCGTGCCCTGTCCGTGTGGGGTGTGGATGAAAGATGAGCGACATGAAGGAGAAGATAGTTGGCTAACAGGAGCGGATGCCAGCATTTGTTGTCTGTCCCATTGGAAAATGGAAAGCTTTCCCATCCGAACAGAACGATCAATCAATGGTCATAGGATAAGACAGGAGGTGATATCTTAAAACAAGCCGGGAAAGGTACAGGCAAAGCAGATTAGCCGGCCGCTATGGATGCATCTGTTATGAATCCATCCTCGTCACAGACTTTTCACGGAGGAGAACTTGGAGAGCGGAGAGATGAGGGGGAGAGATGAGAGAGACAAGGGATGCTTTATCCTCAGTGCAAACGTGCAAGGGGAGACAGGAGTGAATATGCTCCGCGTCCTGGACCAAGGTAACAGAATCAGAACCGAAGCCTAGGTACGCCTAGGTAGAGAGAGATGGACGGACGGACGGGTGAAGAAAAACCCGGGTAAGGGAGCTCTGTCTGCCCGGCCGGTCGACTCTGGCCCGCGTTTAACAGTATGTAGGTGAATTGTCGAAATCTCTCCTGGCTGACATGTTGTATTCATGGGGGAAAGCCGTAGTAGGAAAAAGAGTAAAAGAGTGTGTCGAGACAGACAGGGGAGGAAGAAAACAGTAGGCAAAGTACAAGTACAGAGAGATGAATTCCCACGAGTAGATTCCCTCGGGATGCAATCAGCTTCAACCATATAGCAGTATCGCCAGCCTCCCCTTGATTGGCTGACCAAGGTGCAGATGGAGCTCACCGGATACACAGGGGTGAGGGAAATACTAAACCAGGTTTACGCGCTACCCGCTTTCCGAAGCGGGTCAAACCATCACAGCAAGCAAGGCGACGACGACGAAGATGAGCAAAATGAGGTAAGCAGCATCCTGGCTGAGGTGGTGGCGGTGGTAACAGAGCACGCAGGAGGGGATGATGCATATTTCTCTGCCGTGGATAAACATCAGGGAGGACGACTCATTTCCACTTTGCTTCAAGGTAGAAAAATGGATGAAGGACACACATGGCTGACTAAACAGGAGGAGGAGGACAAATCCCGTATGTGATGCGTACACACCAACGAACTTGCTATTCCAATCCGAGCTTCTCCACTGAACCAAATCCATCAGTTTCAATTTTGCGAACGCTTCCTTCGTTCCTTCCTTCAATTTCTACCACGTGATTTAATCCTTCTTTATGACTTAAAATGAGTCATACAGCGCGCTTGAGCGCTGGCCATGAAACATTGAAAGCGTATTCAAACTCGATATCCACCATCGATAAATCAATCCAAACTAGGTTGTTCAGTTCCAGGCTGAAGTTAGTTGAAATAGTCGAATGAAACGTGAATCGCCTTCCCGCAAAGGTAACGCTAAATAAACCATTCCACGGTATACTCCATAGGTGGAGTAATTGAAACGCTGCAAATCCCAGTCAAATAAGCACACAAAGCAAACACTGTACATGTCCCCACCTCCTCTCCACGGATTACTCTGCAACGACTCTCTGACGTGACTCGACTTATTGGCAGCGTCACAAATTGGATGCAATCAAAAGTAAGTGGGCAAAACCTAATAGTACTGGCAATCCAAGCACAGCACGCCAGACCGCATCTCCACTTTTCTTCTCAACTACCTACGACTACATTCGCCCGCCAGGTATACTACTTCGGTGAAATAAGTTTCGGCCCACATAACAATAATATTTCCCTCACCTCCGAGCGAACAGGAGTAAGCCGTACTACTTCTACATCCTCCTATAATCATATCGAGAAAACTTACTCAAAATTTAATCCTCCCAGCTATCAATAACATGCGTGGACCAGCAGATAGATAAAGTGCCAATTTAATACATCGTTCCGTCCAATATTTACTCCTTCCTTCCCTGCCTGAACTGGTCTCCACTCACAATCATTTCACTGGCACCTCTCCAGCTAACACATATCAAAGACAAACTCAAAATAACGCCATCGAAAATACCGTAGTAGTAGTACACAATCGGGAAAATCCATAACCCATCATTTTCATGCCAGTATCTCCACACCTTTTGGCGGAATTCAGCAAACGTCTGTGAGAACATCCCGTCGCACACGTACCTTCAGCTCACTACTGGTGAGCATTGCTTCATTTTCTAGCACTTTGCTTACCTAGACAACCCACATTCGTGATCTAATCTGCAGATAGCTTGTTCAGAAACGGAATACAAAAAGTAATCTCAGGTTGCAGCCAGACTAGTACAGAAGCTTTTATCTTTTTTCTCCTCTCGGTATGCTGCATGACACAATCCTTCCCCGGTTCCCCTGAGCTAAATTTCGGTTATAGAACATCTTAAGTGGCAAACTTGAAATTTCTCCTTCGCGTCCCATATCATCATCATTCTCAAAAGTATAAATTCCCCCAACAGTACTTCTCCATAAACTAAATGTCCTTCCGGAAACAACATGAGGATATTACTCGCAATCTCTTTGCTTCCAGATGCGCTGCCTTCCCCACACCTCTGCACCACCTTTTCTAACGGAAAAACCATTCAGCGTAACCTGGTTACTTGATAAAATCACTCCGAACTTTATGTTCACAACCATCTATTTTACCGTCACGACTATTTCATTACAGCACAGGGAAGGTACGTGGAGATACGGCATGGAACAAATCAAATATAAATGCAATGATATGAAACTTGGATGGCACAAACTCCAGCTAACATTCCTCTCCAGTTGTGCATTCAGCCTGCGTATGCACTATTGTTTTCTGTCAGCTTTCTTTCATAACAGCTTCCGATTTCAGCGAGCAGTACGCAAATATTTTGAATTCAGACAGTACCGTTCACCTCATGGTTGAAAACCCAGTGAATTAGATCGGCTTACCGTACGAATCAACGCTAAACCTTGGAAGAGCGACCATGTTTACCAGAAAACGAATCCACAATCCTCAGAGTTCATTATTTAAAAATAAGCTACACTTCTCTAACACACACCAATTTAAACAAAAGCCGAAAAAGCTTTCCTGAAGCAGTTACGTAAATTTTAAAACTTTTTCTCCATCTTCAGCCCAGCTGGTGAAAAGCCGCTGTGCTCCACACAAACCATTTACGCTGACTGACTCCGCACAGCGCAACAATTATACAATAACGATACAAAATGATAAAAGAATGATTACACAGCACTGCTTTAAAATATTCCACAAGTTATACGCTACACTTTCAGTACACCGTGAAGTCTTCACCTCGATAAACCAGTCCGATCCTGACATTGAAATTACAGTATCACTAAAGCAAACAAACCAAGTTTCAAACAACTTGTTTACACCTTCTCAGGTGTGATAATAAGCTTAAGGAGAGGCGACCTGAGCTTAATTTTCAGATCAGACACTTCTTTCGTAGTACTTTTGATCCTTGCAATCACGTTCTCGCCCACCACTTCTCCATTCCCTCCTGATCACACAACTTAATTACTCAAACTTAAAGTGGATTATCAAAAATCAATATTTGACACACAGAAGACATCCTTCTGCTGATTGAGCCAACGCACATTTCCTAATACACTCCTTCCCACCTCAGCACTGACCAGACCCACATGGGAGTTCACCTTCGCATGAAGGACTGAATGTGTCATTTTTTATTTACACCACCCTTATCTCGATAAATTCTTCATCTCGTTTCTTAAGGTGGAGAGAGATACGGAGGGAGACATTAAGAGATTTGAACAGGTAGCATGCATGAGAAATACATGTCGCCCGATTGCTCAACGAAAAACATTTCTCATAAGACTTAGATCTTCTGTAAAAATAGGTCTTCGTAATCGCTGACGCGATGTCGACAGATGCTCAGTTAATTGTCCACTAGCTCTCCTTACGTAAAGGATTGCAATTGAAGAAGAGCGCTGAAGAAACTGATAAACGAAGGACGGATCATTAGAATGAAATATCTCGATGATGCAGGTAGGCCAAACGTATACTCCAGTCCCTAGGTCCAAAGACCTGAATACCTGAGAGAACCGTATCAAATATCGCACCAGGTAACATGAGAATGTCCCGTCTTCAAACTTGTAATAATACATGATAAATCCTACAGCACTCCATACACCCGTCATCACCGATGCTTTAAAAATTGATGCAGAAGAATCTTGTACAAACACAGACGTGGATTTCGGCTAAAACATTATCGTAAATGTGGGAGCATTGTTCGGATTTCAATGGAGTAGCCGAGCTGTACTATTCCATCCCTCAAGTTACCTGGAGGCGAGAGCTTGTTCAAAACGGTGGTTCCCATTAATACTCGCTTTCATCTGGCAAAAAAGGAGATAAATCCCGCATGGAGATGCTCAGTCTTACCTGTAAAAAATACAAAAGAAATTCATCAGTACTGAAATCGTAAAACTTCCAAAATAGCCTACGGGCTTGCTCTAGCGTGTTTGCAAGTGAACGGAAGCTCATTCAATAATCAACTCTCTCTAAAACTCAAATCATTACATATTTCTTTCTTCCATTTCAATTTCCCTCAAAGTTTTGCTCAAGACAAACTGCTTATTTCGATTGGTTCAGTGTAAGTCAACCAGCTGTTAGCATTTCGCGCCTGACTCCCGAGTTAGAAAAATGCATAGTACATTATTAATACCGGTTGCATTAGCTCGATCTGGAATTTTCCTAACGGTGTGTAGACGTTGCAAGTGAGACCGGCAGACGCAGTGAGCGTTGCAACATTGTAATTGCAATTGCATTTGCAACCCCTCGGTCAGCCGTTCGGAAACGAGTCGTGAACAATGGCCGGAGCAAAAATGCTTAAATCCCATTGGGATACACAATGCAAGGGAGATTTGAAAACGTGGAAGAGGGCCAGGTGCGGGGAATCCCTTTTATGACCCACTATTGTGAATTGTGAACTCTACCTGGTCCGTTTACCTAGAGGTGGTATCAAAACTGCATTGTTGAAGGTGCCAAAGTCTTTAGAGGGACAAAAGAACCACGGCTTATGTATCCAAACCGTGTTTGAACAATAAATTAAGCAGAACACACGATTCTAGCCGTCAAACCAGACTTGCAGCATCCCCGGCCCAGCATCTCTATTAAACCAGTCCTTGAATTCACTAACGCCACAACTGCTCGGTTGATGCATGCAAAAACATGTGTTTTCGCACCTTAGGCTCTTCAAGGTTACGGGATTGGCACAGTCACTGCATTTTATACCATCTTTTATGCAGATGCAAGCATGGACCCGTCCGATATACTATGTCATTTCCGTAATCACACGACCCTTGCAAAACCTCGGCATGTCAACTTTTTGTCAGAAGGGACAAGGGCACAAGCGTGACGAACCTCCACCATGATTTTGTACCTTGACTGTATACTCTGGACATGGGACAACATACGAATATAATCACAACAACGTTCAGCGCGAATCAGGAACGAGAACAATCAGTACAGCACACATTCAACTTTCTGATTACCATCTGTTCACATGTGAGAGCGTCTCGTTCGTTTAGTTTTAGAATTTGCTAGCTAGAGGACATAAAACAACCCCATTCATAACTCTATTGTAGGAGATTTTGTCGCGTGCCATGAGCAGACCAAGGTACGAGATTCAATCTAGCGTAGGAACCGACCGACCGCCAGGCACCGTGTCACGGCGAGCAACCCTTAGATTTACTTAAGCATATGAAGGTAAAACCACAGGATTTTTCTCCCGACCCCTTCGTAAAAATTCAGTCCATGCTTAATCGAACGATCTTCCATTACCAAGGGTCTACATCTACCCCTGCCCCCGAGCATCGTTTCGAGCCGAGTATTTCATCCCCATTCTTTCCTTGCGGAGAGCCCTTGTGCCGGGGCCTACTCATAGCAATTCTTATTTGGATGCTGGAGGCTGTCCTACTTCAGGTTTGCATTTAATTTTAAGAACCACATCGTGTGCACATAGGTAAGGGTAATCTGATCGAATCTTCTGTGATATCTAAGACTGTCCACCGAACCACCGGATTGGACATCCTGCTGGCTTGCTACCACCGTTGCTTTCAGAGCAGGAGCCCGAAAGCAAACACCAGGTACGAATCACAATACACTCGGTGCATGAAAAGGGTGAACTTTTCAATAGCCATCAGAGGAAAATAAAAACGAATCAAAGCTTGTTAACCGTTAACAGAGTCGGAATTAGACGAGATGACAATGATGAAGAAAAGCCTGCAATCCTTGCCTTTGACCGACAACACGAAATGAAGGGTCACACCAAGCTTTAAAGTACAACTCCACACACTTCAACTTGAATACGCAGGAGCGTGTACACCAATCCAAAGACTCGGCAAGCCAATCTTCCACAGTGCCAAATGCAATAAAAAGGAATGCGATAACCATCAATTAGTCTTAATTTCCACAGCTGGAGACCTAGCCCAGGGAAGGAATTATGAGATGGAAGAAAGGCCTCTCTCGAAAGCCAAACTTACAGTAAATTGATTTTAATTAACGGCAATTGCCTGCTGACGTTCTTCATATTCGGTCCTTTGCAACGTGTAACTTACGTTAGAACGACTCACCGCTTCCCTCATCACACTCAGTCAGTGGCAACACACATGAACCATTCACGTCTGCCAATCTACGGCTCCTCAATCTCACCGTCCCATTCTGC
>VRMD01000092.1:0-43495 GCA_009872375.1 Sminthurides bifidus
TTGGACTGCAGGAGAGGTACACACACACAGTGCAATTTGTGAACAAACGGCGCTAATAGTGTGTGTGTGTACACTTGAAAGTGTAATATGATTGGAGGAAAATCAGTATGCACATACACAATAGTATTTGTGAACAAACGGAATGCGATATCGTCTCAAGCCTTGACGGGGAAGTTCTGCAGGTTTTTCAATGCCATCATTTTCCCTGCAATTGGACGCACGGCGGTTGTAACAACATATCAGTAAACAATGTAAAATTCTTTCACCTCACCAATATTTTTAGTATTTCACGATTTGTGCTCCCGCATGAATCAAGCCGTGAAAAAACAATTGACTGAATATCACTATTGTAAGATCCTGTCGAATGTGACGGTCACATTGACAGTAAAATGTAATATTGCACCAGAGGATATGCCAACAACTAAAAGAACCTTTGCTACAGTATTAGTAATTTAATTATGGGAATAAGGACTTGATTCCTGCTGCTACTGTAGTAACTAGTTGAGTATTATTTCTGAACTTAGTTTCTATGTGTTCGAACAACACGAGGATACTTTACCGATGCAATTTAAAGTTCACAGTCAACTTTGACAAATATTTCAATCACGTGAACTGTAGTAACTAGTTGAGTATTATTTCTGAACTTAGTTTCTATGTGTTCGAACAACACGAGGATACTTTACCGATGCAATTTAAAGTTCACAGTCAACTTTGACAAATATTTAAATCACGTGGATCGCAAAAGTGTGTAGTCATCATTAATTTTTGCGAAAAACCTCAGGTACAGTGCAAATTGAATAACCGGAGTAGGGAATTCGAAATGAATCAACGCGAGGCACCGGCTAAGAAACTCCCAATCTTACCCTCTTTTAGGACAGGAAAAATGATTATGGTAGATGAAAGGGACATGGTAAGTTTATCTAGCGCAAGTGATTGCAGCGCTGAAGTTACAGAAAATTCACAATACAAGCACCTAATTCCGATTTAATCAGACTACATCTTTCAACTCTTTTTCAGTTTGGACACTGCCGTCCTGTCAGTGAATTCGAGAAGTTAAACCGCATTGGCGAGGGTACTTACGGCGTTGTGTGTAAGTAAAACAGTAAAGGTTCGATAACTCGTCTTCATTAGAGCTGTTTCTAGTGCTCCAGAATTTTCTAATGCATGGTGTTTTCGGTTATGCAACTCCACAGACAGAGCCAGGAACACGAAAACCGAAGAAATTGTTGCACTGAAAAAGCTGCGGATGGAAAAAGAAATGGACGGGTTTCCTTTAAGTGCCATGAAGAGAAGTAGCTTTGTTGCTAAGCATTCGACATCCTAATGTCGTAAAGCTGAAAGAGATTGCTGTAGGTAGTAGCTTAGAAAGGTAAACACACGTTTTACATATTTGCCAACCACAGCCAAAACTTTTTATGTCGTTGCCGTACGGTCGTGTAAGAACTAAATAGTGCAATGTTTTTCTTTCCATCAGTTTGTTTCTTGTTATGGAATATTGTGAGCAAGATTTAGCGAGTCTTTTGGACAATATGCAAACTCCGTTCAAGGAACCAGAAATTAAGTGCATAAATGAAACAATTGTTTGAAGGACTGAAGCATATGCATCAGAATTTCATCATACATCGCGACCTAAAAGTTTCAAATTTGCTAATGACAGATAAAGGAATTTTAAAAATTGGTAAATGCAAGCTTTGAATACTTCTCAGACATAAGTTCGCAGCTTCTCGCGACATAAGTTTGACATTATCGGCTGACACTTAAACCCATGTTTACTTCTAGCGGATTTTGGACTAGCTCGTAAATATAGCCTTCCTTTAGAACCAATGACGCCTAGAGTAGTCACATTGTGGTATCGGGCCCCTGAATTACTGCTCAATGCCAAAACTCAAACAACTGCCATCGACATGTGGGCTTCTGGTTGCATATTTGGCGAGCTTCTCTCTCACAAGCCGCTGCTACCAGGTAAAAGTGAATTACATCAACTAGACCTTATTATCGATTTGCTTGGAGCTCCGAACGACGTCATTTGGCCAGAATTCTCCAGTTTACCCGCCATTCAGAATGTGACTCTCAAAGATCAACCCTATAACAATGTCAAATGTCGATTTCCTCTGCTTCCAAAAAGTGGGCAACGCCTCCTCAACTACTTGCTCATGTACGATCCTAAAAAACGCGCTACTGCTGCTGAATGTTTAGCAAGTTTCTACTTTAAAGAGCCTCCCATTCGTAAGCTAATCTTTACATTACAATTTTCAGTATTTTTAGTTAGATTGATAATCATCAAGTAGTTTTAAATTTTTTGAATCGATTTCAGCGTGTGAGCCGGCATTAATGCCCAGTTATCCTCAGCATCGAAACATGACTGCCATAACACCAGTTAGCAGGATGGAAGACCCACGCTCGGCGAAGTGATTTTGATGTTAAATTTTATTTACACACAAAAGTCAGACGTGGTACAAATAAAAGCACGGACCAATGGTCACGTCTCACTCCAACGCGGTTCAGAAAATGTTTGCTTTCATGTAGATTATAACCTGGTGTGTATAAATCCGACGCTTAAGTGCCCGTTTGACATTTATAAGTCAGGATCTCAAACTTAAGCGTTTAATGATTTGTACCGGGGCCAGGAACACTTTATCATGCTTCAACATATTCCAATCTTCGTACGATGGTGCCATGATGGCAAAATTTTGCCGGTACTAAAGTTACTTTCGCAGATTTATAGTTTTCTAAGTTCATGCTCCTTTCGAAAAATCAAAGTTAAGAGTTAAAATTCACAAAGTGCATCCAAATCACTTGAAAATTGGTGATCAGAGTCATCAAACAAGCTATGCTTGCATATCCATCACATTCACATACTTGCACTTTGCTTCAAATAGTTAGATTTATTAATGCGCACCCCAATCTTGCATATTGCGAATCATCATGATGAGGTACTTTGATAAACAGCAAACGTGGAGCCGGACAGTTCACACCAAATCTCCACAGCAATCCACGACAGCATGTCGCTGAATAATTTGCATAGCATAATGGCATTATCGCCAGAATAGTAAAAAGACGTTTCAGCTCTACACATACACAACACAGGCCTGCTAATTATATAAATGACTATAAATAAGTGATCGAAAATCACATTTCTGGTTATACTTCGATGGCTTTCAAAAGCTACCGAAGTTTCTAAATGGCTAGACAATGAAATGCTGCTACAAAAATTCCCTATCCCTTTTCTCTTTCCTAGGATTCTGTTCTTTCATACGTGATCGCCTCTGCAATGGATACCAACAATATTTCGGTGTGTGCGTCAGTGCCATTAGCTCCTTCACTAGCATACGATCATGCTTCTGGCGATAAAGTTCTTTCACCTGCGTATTTTAAACAAACAAAGCTTATGTGACACAGCAAACCGATGGATTTTATAGAGTCAAATACTTATCCAAATTAAGTACTCACGGGTCTCAATGCCTGAATCTTTAAAACGCCATCCGTTGGCATTGCTTCTATCGGCAATGGCTTGGTCATTTCATACGGAAAGGGAACTTCTGGATGCCAGCATATCAATACTCGACCATCGTCAGTTGCAACCACTCTACTTTTCTGCTCGAAAGGGTTTTGATTTTTGTTAGATTCAGCAAAAACTATTGAATGAGTAGAAAAATGTCTTCCAGTGCTTGCCATTCTACCCAAAATTGGATGAAATTAAGCCTAACACTTTGAAGTATTCAGGCTTCTGAAAATAGAAACATCTTTTGATAAAAGGCGAAGGTGCACAGAATATTTAGTCATTGCTAATCATTCGAGATTCAATAGAGCACTTAGAAGCTGCATCTTTAGTTTCCGCACTTACCATTTTTTAAAGCTAACCAGAGTCCGATTGAGGTATAAACTTCAGACAAAGAAAATTATATAAATATTCAGATAATGCACTTGGTTTTCTGTATTTTGTTAGTACAACCATAAACAGTCTACACATTTTACTGCATTCTTTTACTGCAGATTATTTTTTAAAAACAGATGACGTTAAAGCATTGACATCTCTCGGCAGCTTCCGGCGGTACGTGTTGAGCAACACTAGCCGTTGTAAAGAAGCTCCGCCGCCGTACAGTCTGATCTTCAGCAGCATAATGCATCTGTAGACCCAATAAGTATCCTCTTCTGCTTTTGAAAATTGTGTGTACTACGTTCAAAATTTTGCTCAAGAGAAATATCAGCTTGCTACAACGGCCCTGGATCTAGCAGCACTTGTACGGTGCCATTTGGGAATAGCATTGAGCTGCATAGAGATAGATTCAAGTTTTGACCAGTAATGCCTTCACGTAGGCGAGCCTATCATGCATATACAGGAAATCACTGTGACCAATTTGAACAGCACTGTAAGCCGTTGTTCACCATTGGGATTCCGAGCTTTTGGACAAGGGTCAACAACTATTTGAGAGAAGAAAATTGCTATTGGTGGAATATGCAGCTGTGAATTTCATTTTTCCCTACAGTCTATCGTATCTATCTTGTCCCGTCGAATTCTCCGTCATTTTTTAAAGGATCAGGAATAAACAATGTGAGGAAAACAGGACAAGCGAATGAGAAAGTGGATTAAAAAAGCGAAAGTGGATTTCCGGGCATTTCTGGAAAACTTTTTGCTTTCTCTATCTGAAGACGGAATTCTGTAAGTTAGTAGAATTTTTGCTGTATTGCTAGATCGATATCACTCCTTTGCTGATGTTTGTTTCTAAAACTCAGATTATATTATTATTAATGATTTACAGCTGCTGTTAGATTGTAGGAAGAAATTCGTTGTTTCAAAAAAGTGGCTGGCTTAATAATTTCGGAAACACAGTCAGTTATTTTATTTTATTACAAAAACAATATTTAGAAGGTTGTTCTGAAAATGCAACACCAAAGGCTTTAATGGAGAGTCAGAAGATTACAGCAATTTACACGTTCATTTAGAATTTCGTAAAACGCATTTTTATGTACGGTTTTTTATGTGTCTGCAGATTGTGTAGATATGTCGGGAATAACTTGAAGGACGAACATTTTTACGGTATCGAAGTGTAACGGATTCATTCATTTCAAGAAAATTTTGTCATCTATATCCACTATTGATACCAGAGAACATCTCATGTTGCGTTTGCCCTAGCGCTTTACACATTAAGACGTTTGACAAAATGGACAGTGTAGTGCCATTCAAGTTTAAAGATATGCTGGTCTTCAATTGCGTATAAGTTTCAGCATCTTGAAACGTTTCAACCGTTCCAATCATTCAGTCTGAATGATTCTATGATGTGATTTACCTTGAGTCGCACTTGAAGTGATTTCGAATGCAGCATGACCGATAGTAATGCAAGTGCAGCGTCGGAATCTTTAGGGGAACAAGCGGATGGCAGGCAGGTCACGGAAATCGATGGAGTCAAGATGTCAATCAAGTCCTTGCCAAGTGACACATCAGTTTATGAGGTTCGAACATCAGATACATCGTCTGAGATGAAGCTTCTCAATTACGCAGAGTTCTCAGCAGACATGGTAGATGTACCAGAGAACGCAGAACAATGTGTAGGAACGCCAGTAACTATTATAATTGAAAATGAAGAAATACAAGTCGACCCGATCGAAGAAGTTGTCGTAACTACCACCAAAATAGAAGACGAAGATAGTGAAATGTCCAAGCACGGAGATTATACGCAAGAATCAGATCAGGATGGCGGTAATACCCCAATTGCTCCCAAACCAATTTCATCTGTACCTGAAGCAGTAATCGAACAACAAGTAGCTGAAGTTACTGTTTCAGCTAGTAGATATAGAAAGCCTGTACGAAGTAAACGTAGAAAACGGAAACGAATATTCACACCTAGTCGATTAGCAAATACCTCCATGTACAGAACTAGGACAGTTGCCAAAGCTGCAGCTCAGGCCACCGCTCAAAGCCGTAAGTGACTAATTTCAAAAACTAAAATAGAAGATAAAAGTCTGAATTAATATGTTTGCACTATTGAGTAATTATTCTTTTGATAATTTAGCTCCTGCGGACCAGGAGTCAGCAAAAGTAAGGCCAGCGGTCTCACCAGTTAAGCCTCCTACCTATCATACTCGCGGCCCGGTCTCTCCTAAAGCTAAAACAATGAAAGAGGTCCTAGCTTCTATACCTGGATTTGGAGGTTGCCGGCCACGAAAACGGAATAATCGAAAGCTGTCCACCGCTGAGCAACTGGAGCAAACAAAAAAAGATCGCTGTATAGATTTAGAAACTCCTGGATCTGTCCTGACTCAAGTTAATTTGAAGGAGATCTTAAATGTTCACACGTTTGCTATGCTTCCTCCCTTGTATCAGTATAAACTTCTACAGTTACTCCCCGAGGTGGACACTGTTACCGGTGATAATGGGATGAAGTAAGTATACATGTGTGTACAGCAGTTTTAATCACATCTTATGCAAGTAATGCAACTAATTAAATGGAGTTGTTCTAGGAGACTGAGTAATACTGCCCTCACAAACGAATTTTTCAACAAGTCTTGTATTGAGTGGAGAGAAAAACTTTCTGCTGGGGAATTAACACCGGAAGCGCGCCAGAGGACAAAGTTTGAAGCTGATAAAGAAAGGCTTAAGCTTGACCCGTGGAAGGTAAATAACTTGGAACAACCGGTGTCTTGTTTTGATTACCTTTTAGTCAGCATGGATTCTAAATTCTTCGTAATTTTTTATTCTGTCTTTTTAGGCAAAGTATTTTGAACCGATTTGGGGTGATAAGGGGCATACCAATCAAGCATTCACTCCGTTTGCAAAAACCAAAGTTAATGCGCAGGCACCAAGTAATGAGCAACCGCTTCAAATGGTAAGACCTCCTCGAAGGTCTCCTGCAAGGCAAAGCTTAAGACTCTCCAACCAAGTTAAAGCAGTAGAAAATCTGCCGGCCAGTTCTAATATTGAACCGGTACTTTCCTCCTCGGAAACCCCTGAACCGGGTTTCAATACTGCTGAAAATGAAAATAATGTCAGGCCACACCAGCAAGTAACTGGGACTCCAAAGGTTTCAGCAAAGAGCACTGTAGATTCTTCAGATAATAGCCTGTCTTTCAGTTATCAGTCCGTCCCAACAGTATCAACGGTACACGATGAATTACACAAGAGTGAGTTCTCAGTATCTGCATCCAATCAAAACAAACGCCAGTCTTCTGATATTTATCACGGTATTAGCAAAAAGAAGTCCAAATTTCAGTCAGAGGGGCCAGTGTGTGATGGCACCGTCGGTAAGCTATAGTCAGTAATTTGTCTATGAAGCTCATTTTACTCAGGTGGAACATTTGTAACGAAAAATGGTTGTCTTGTTACAGACCTTGGAGCTATTGAAGTGATATCTGAAGTAAGTGTGTTGAAAGAGGATCCTAAGGAAACTGCTAAAGCACCTGTTTCCGACGTATCTAATGTGCCCGAACACGACCCAGTTAAAAATGAAATGCTGTCTAATGTGCGAGTTGACGAGTCCGAAGAGCAGTCAGAATTAACAAATGTGTCCAGTGCAAGTGCTGCAACTGCCTCCAGTTCTTTGTCTGTGGGAAATGAACCTCCAACTCTTCAAAGTTCGCCAGAATCTTTACCATGTGCTCCAGTACCGTTAGACATTGTTACCGCTAAACAGTCTCCGTCTTTCAGTAGTAGTGGTGATTCTCGCACCATTAGCAATGATAATGATCTCACTTTATGCTCATCCGTGATTCCCAAAACCTCTTCAAGTTCCGACGGTGAGAGTTCCGTCGCTGAACCGCTGTTTCTGAGCGCAGATTTAAAAATTACCCCAGTGGATAAACCGGTAATATTCAACTCAAGTACTATTATTAATGCTTCACCGTCAACACAAATGACGACCATGTCAGCAAATTTTATGCCCCACACATCATTAGGAACTGGTACCTCAAAAGCGGCATCATCTGCTAGTTCAAATTTTTCAAGTGGTGCTTCATTGGTGAAAGAAGTGAAAGATGTAAGTGCAAGAACGTCAGCTAAACCTCAGGTGATTGTTAAGACATTTCCCTCATCAGCAAACGTATCTTCATCTCCCACTATACCAGTAGCCAATGTCCAGCCTCCGGCAGTACATCCGTCAACCCCTGAATCACCGCGAAGGGTCGTTTTGACAGCATCACCAACTGCTCTAGCAGCTGGGAAGTCCATTTCGTGTTCCATTACCTCTGCCAGTGCAACTGTTTCATCACCTGCAAAATCGGTTGCTAAAATCAGTAAAACTACCGGTAGCCCTATAAAGTCAACTAACGTTTTACAGCAAGAATTGAAATCGAACACCTTACCGACAAATAGTTCAACCAAAAAAGAGGACATTTGTCCAAGCTCTCGCGGAAATACGTCTTCTTTGGGTTCTGCGGATCCGCTTACCAAAGGATCTTCTGCAGTTCTACCGACCGATGGAATTCCGAAAGATAACCACGAAAAATCTCGGATTAACTCATTAACTGTTGTCTTAACTTCTAAGCCAAAAAATGATCTAGGGGAATTAAGTGAGAACCCTATCACAAGCGCAAAATTAGTGTCGTTGAGAAGCAGCGCCGGACTCACTTTGCAAACCTCTAGTTAGCGGAAGCTCCATCGGAATGAGCCATGATTCTTCATCACTATCTGTTTCGGCTTCAGCAGGAGTTACGTTGGTATCAAGAACAAGTGATGTAGAAATCCCGAAAGATCAAGACGTATTAAAAAATTTACCTGACGACAATGCAAATAATAAAGATGTACAGGTTAAAGTCTCTTCAGTTGGTGACAAGCAAGTAATTATAGTTACTGCACGAAAGGAAGGCAATGTCGTACGACCAGGTGCGAAAGACAGCTCACTCCTTAACGCTATGCACTTGGTGGCTAATAAGGAAGTCACAATCGCCCAAGTCAGCGAGAGAAATCTGAGTCCACGGAAGGAGCTTATAGTTTTGCAGAGGCAACCCGACGGCTCAGTCGGGAAAGTTGATCAGCCACTACCGTTTGTTTCAAGTGATGTTCAAAAATTCAGTTCGGGGTCTGATAACTGTACAAACTTGAACATGTCATCTGTACAAGTTGCCATTGCTAACGCCACCAATCAGTTAGCAAAAAATCCTGATGTCACTTTAAAACCTGTCATCATGAAACCGAATAGTGTTCCAAACAAAGTGAATGCAGCGGCTGGTGGCGTAAAAACTTTGCAGCTCCAAATTCGACCAGCTGTTTCCAGTGGTTCTATTGTTGACAATAAAAAAACTGGTGTGCCAACCCTGGAATTGGCTCCAGGCATAAATGCATTAACTTCTAGCGTTGGGACGTCACCGGCTTCAAATCGTCCGCAGCAAGTTTTTGTGAAAATGGTAACTATTCCTGTTTCAGCCGCTGCTTCGAAATCTGAAGCTATATCACCAATGGGAATCGCTCAACAGATTCAAGATGCAGGAAAATCAACCGCTAAAAAAGATGGTAGGGATAGTCCTTCTTTATCGAAATTTCCTAATTCCACTCAACAAATAATCTTGAAAGTTGCTGGATCCTCTGATGGAAAATCTGTAGTCTTGAAACCTGGACCTATTACGAAAGCAAGTGTAAGCAACACTGCTTCTGCTTCTATACCAAGTGCCACCAATACTGTGACAGTTGTGACTACAAGTGTTGGTTCTAAAACAATCCCTGGTGGAACTGTAAGTGTCATACCGGTAACGGCAACTGTGTCACTTCAGTCTACTGGAGTTGGTGACAAAGTATTAACAACCAGCATTCCCGGGATGCAAAGTCAAGCACAACTCGGGGCATTGAACTCTAAGGTAAATTCTAATCATCATGATTATTCCAGTCCGTATCCTCCTCAAATTCCTAAAGGTGGTCCATCCCAAGTTATACCTAAAATTCAAGCAAATAACAGATCTCGGACACAAAAAACAAAGCAGGTATGCGACTTAGGTGCACAAAATCGTCTCATGTAAAGACAGAAGTTAATCCATATTTCAACATTTCAATATGCACGTTCTTGTTTTCTTTTAGGAATTTCTATACTGCAGCTTGTAATTGCAAAAAATCTTCCAAAGAAATTTTTATATCTAACTAAATTTTTTTCTTTCGTATATCTGGAAAGTAGTCAACTGACACATTATAGTTCTCCTAGTTCCTCACAATGCAAACTGCTTCAAAGCTTCCATCTGAATCCAATCTTTCCTCAAAATTCCGTTCAGCGTTTCCTTTCCCTATCCTTCTCAATTTGTTCAGTTAGTCTTGCAATATTTGATTCATTTTTAAGCACAAACCGTGAGAAATTCTTATCCTTGCAGGTAAAAATTCCTCGCACGACAGCGGTACCCCCTGGGTCAATCAACTTGGAACGCTCCTATCAAATATGTCAAGCAGTCATTCAAAACAGCCCTAACCGTGAGCATTTACAGAATCAGTTGGTTAAGCCGCCAACAGCAGGAAATAAAATCGATACCGTAAAAATAATAGCACCACAGCCACAAGGGTTAGTTAAATATAATCGATTTGGTAAAACATGTTGTTTAAATATTGAAATCCCTAAATGAAAATGGTTTTTTTTGCAGCCAAACCTCTTTAGCGGCAACTAATGAACAAGCAATAGTTCAAATGCAACGGCGTACACCAACACCAACCATAATTCAAGCACCCATTCAGGCGAATTCAGTGCCAGTACTAAGTGGAATACCACCTCACCAGAAGGTTATTGTCGCTCATATTTCTAACAGTAATGGGAACACTGTCCCTCCAGTTGCAATTACTCAGCATATTCAGCAACAAAATTCAGCTTCTAATATGGGCACAAGTGCATCCGGTGGGGCGACCGTCATGCCCCTTCTTAGACCAATGCAGCCAGGTAGCCCTGTCCTCGTGCAGAACTCAAGATCTCAACTGGTGGTAAGTAATATTTTATGTTATCAGTTTTAGTTGCTTGAAAACACAGTAGACGTAGTTTGTCGATCTTCGTGAGCAGTTTTCATTCGCTCAGTTCGATTGAAGTTTATATTACCCAGTCTGCAGTAGACTAATAGCGCGTTCACATGCCACTTTCAGCGGTGCTCACTGTTTGTAATATATTAACTATAAATACAGGCGCAAAGCACTACTGTCACTGCATCAGCAACTACTGCTACTATTATTACACCACAACAGTTGGCTCTACTAATTCAGCAGCAGCAACAGACTCAAGGGACATTGACTTCACAAGTAACGCAACAGCCATCACAGCTCTCACGGTCACAATCTGTTCCTTTGTCACTTCCTTTTCCTTTGTCTACCGTACAGGGACCGACTTTTGCGACTCGCCCTGAGTGTCAAACCCAACTAACGAATTCTAACAGACTAAACAGTGCACCCGTAAAATATAACAATAATAATAGCTCTAGTCCTTTAGTCCTGTCTGAAGCTAGTAAAACCTCCACCGATCCTAATGCAAGCGCTACGATTACCGGTTCGTCGATAAAAATCTATAGCGGAAATCCTATGATCAGTTCCTCAGGAGTAGGAGTTCGTTCGGTTCCCATTCATGTTCCCCACACAACCAGCATGAATCAACCCTCAGCTCAACGAGTTACCACTCAATCGACATCTACTTTTCCTATACGAGCTCAAATTGTTACCAGTAATGGCGAAACTCTAACTATACATCGTGCGTCAACAATCCCCATCACCAGTGCCAATGGTCCCGTGCGACTTCGACCACCTTATGGATTCAATATTAACATGGCAAAAGTTAAGAAGACAGCTAATGGCAATTTCGTTATAAGTGGGTCTTTAAATGACATAAACGGCGGTGTCATCAGCATTAACCGATCTACTCCAAGTCCGTCTCGAAATGTTACCAGTTCTGACCAATATATTAACAATTCTACAATACCAGTAACTGGAAAGATCCTCAGCGTGAGCCGATCAATGACCGATGCTAATAACGCAAGTACTACCTCAAGACAGTCGGTAAGAATAGTCTCAACGACAGGTCAGAATATCGGACCCGAAATTCTTGTCAGTAGCGCTTCAGGGACGCAGCTGCAACAGCTTGGATCTGGGATCCAAGCAATATCCCCAGTTTTGCAACTGAATAATGCCGTTTCTCAGTCTAATACTAACCCTAATGTGGCACCTACAATTATAAGCTCAGCATCAGGCTTGGCGGAGTTCATCACAAACCAGTTAGCCGCGTCCAACATTCGTTCAATTTCTCCCCTGTCCTTTGAGAATAGCCAGCGAAATAATGGTACTGAACGAAATTATGCAGATCATTCTCACCCATCAGTCGTTCAGCAGTCAGTACAAAACGTAATTAACAAAGACTCGGATGTGAATGTGAGAAATTCTGTTGACGGTTCACCGTTACCGAATGGTCCTGTTGTTCTGGTGTCAGTAATGAACAACACATGCGGCTCCAGTACAATTGGCAAGTACAGTAGCGATTGTATTATCGTCAGTCGTGAATCTAGTGATGCCATGAATGGCTCGCTGAATCCAGTCCAAAACACCGGGTTATCAGAATCAGCGAGCAACCACAAAAGCGGTCATCCAAGCCAAATTCCAGGAGCTGCCACTTCAAACTTCATTGATAAAGCTAATCAGAAGGGTTTGATGGAAAATATTCAAACTATCACGTCGTCTAATGGACAACGCTTGGAACTTAATAAAGAAGAGCAAGTTGCCAAAGAAAATCAAAGTTTGCCTAATAAGCAGGAAAGATCTTGGGCTGATCTTAACAGTTCCGGAATGTCTGGAAGTGACGCTCAACCTATTGATAGCGGTGTCGTTCCTCAAAATAAATCACCCTTGGCACCTCAAGCCCATTTTTCTTCGCAAAATGTATTTCGAACTCAAAAAGCTCCTGATCCACATAATGTTAACTCAAACCACCATCTTGATGCTCCTGTCTTAATTAGTGATGTTGATCAGGGTAATGTATTGGTTCAGGTGAGAACTTTACGGTCATGACCTTTGAATCCTTAACCGACTTCCTAAACAGTTTCCCTCGCCGCCTGTCTTTTAAAATCCCTCGAACTTCAGACATTTGGTCTTGCATGAGTTGGAACTAAACTTGTCGGACACTCTAACTTTATAGATGCACGTTTTCAGATGTATATTAAGTTTGACAACTGCTTGTTTTTTACCCTTGTTGCGTGACGCTTGTTGAGTAGCGCATTACGTTGTACCTCTCACTATCGTTGCTGGAAAAACTGAATGATTACTTCAGTGTCTTAAGTTGAGGCAATGAGGTTGATGTTTGCAATTTTCGGCAAAATCATTACGTTTTTGTGGTATTAAATTTGGTCCAATTAGCCCATCCTTCTAAATGCATGTCTTGAGCCACTGTAATAATGTGTTTCAGTAATTCAAATTAATGTTGAGCCCCTTAAAGTACGGTTAAACGTTAGAATACAAACTTAAGCATTTTTAATGTGGAATGCACTATAATTTATATCATTCATTTGCAGCAAACCGCTTCATCTGCCACTTCGCCACAAGTCGTGCAACGTATTGACAGTCCATCAACGTTTGCGGGCCAAAATACCCAAGAAGCATTACGGCAGCAGTACATAATCGTCCAAACGACCGGCAGCAATGGACTGCCCACTAGTTTAGCTGTCCCAGCGTCGTTGGTATTATCACCGCAGGTGCTGGTCGACAAAGGCCTACACAGAACCTCGGTTCCCGCAGTCCTTCAATCCGCCAATGGATCCGGCAGTATTATTAATGGTGGGACTAGTTCCTTACAAAACATTCAAAACCCAAATGGTAATTTTGGAGTTACTGTCACTCCTGTTTCAGTGTCAAGTCAATCCAACTTGTTATGCCAGCAACAATCAGAAGCGGGAGGGGTACGGGTAAGTGTTTGAGAGCAGATGCATCATTTTCCGACTATTTAAAGCGATATCTCTGACATATCTTTGGGGTTTTATGAAGGTCCTTTATGGTGGACAAAGTGGGACCGGTAGCGTGCAACAAGTAACAATGGGAACCATTACTCCGGGTCAGCAAAACGGCTCGTTTACGTTAGCACAGCATCGGGGCAATCCATTACAGTTTACTCAGATCGCCCCTCAAGGTATACAACAGCATGTTGTTGCACAAAGCGTAGGAATCCATCCAAATGGACAGACGTTCGCAATCGACAACCAAGTCGCACAAAATGTTGTGGTTTCTACATCTAGTGTTGTTCATGGTAACTCAACAAATCAGACTATGCAAAATACTCATACTTCTTTACCAACGCTAGCGTCTGTAAGCATTAATAACCCTACAAATGCGGTGCAGCCCGGCCCGAGCTCGTGGAATGGGGCTGCAGAGATGGTTAACTTGAACTTAAGTGCAACCAATGGACCGGCCATATCAAGAATAATAACTACAACACAGCCTGGGCAGCATCCCGTGATAAGTATTCCTGATACAACGCAAAACTGCAGTTCGTCAACCACTGAACTTGTGGTCAGTCCCAACTACGACATCTTCAACAGTGTAAGAGAGACTGTAAGTGTTAAGTTTGATGAAACTAGCAGTTCAAGGCGGGAAAGTACTATAACGGCAAATCAGAACCAAGGGAATGGAGTAGACCAACTGGTACAGTCCAGCAGCAATAATAGGGGAAACAGTGTTGAGTTCAGTGGGGTTGTGGAGGATGTTAATCAAGTTATAGTAGACAATGCTGGAAATTGTGTCTGTGACTTGCGGGCTATGATAATGTGCAGAAAATGTGGAGCATTTTGCCATGACGATTGCATTGGCACTTCTGATTTGTGCTTAACTTGCTTGATCAGGTAAACTGTGTGTTTACGGTATGACTGAAATGTCAGAACGTTTTCGGAAAAGCCGGAAGTATTGGGCTGGAGCCGTAATCTTGAATTTTGTTTTATTTTTTTTAAATACCCACCACCTGCACTCAAAGAACACAAATATTCCGTGCATCGGTGGGCATAATTTTACGACGCAACTTTGCAAATTTGCAAAATCACTCATAGATGAGGCTACTCAGCTATTCAACAAGATAATGAAGCGTTATCCTGATCCTGATCATTGTCTTCTTCGTCTACCGAACTGAAAGTGAATTCAATGTTACCAACTTAAAAAGATTTTGTTATCGTTTTAAGTTTCATTTTGTGATTTCCATGGCAAAGCTGAAACGGATGAACCCCCGCATTTTTTAAACTTCATGTCCTTCGACATGCAAAACGGCTGAGACTTATATGTAGTTAAGACCCATCGTATATTTTTTTTATTTACCACACTATGAACGTGACAATTTTTTCAATATCGAAAATCCTGTTTTAAGGGATTTCAGTTTTAGGTGGGCAAAATTTTCGAAAATTGACCTGCAAGCATGCATATATAGCTGATGTTTTTAATGTTGCATCGAAGCAAAGCCCTCGCGTGTTCACCTTGAATAACAGATATGCAGGTTATCGGATTTCTGTGATTGTACTGCTGTCACAGTTTCAGTTACAGAAATTTGGAAGTAGGAATGTTTGTTTTCGGCAAAGCAGTAACAAATTGATATTGATAGAATATAATCGTAAAAGAATGAGCAGGTTTATGACGATTCTCTTGTAGGAGCATTAAGGGGCAATGCTAAAGCAAACACAGTAAGCTTTTAGGATGTGATGCGTTTCAAATCATGACATTGTAGTTCTTTAGATAAGCGATATACTTTTGCTAACGTTTTTAACCGCTCGAACTCGCTACCTATTACATTCTTCTATACGTTTGAAAAAAATGTAGCATTATTTTGAATTTATTTTAACATACAATACGTTGTATTTAAGCATGGAATTATGGGTAACTTTTATGTGTTGTGTTCGCCTCACTTGCAAGAAAGGATTTGCATTAACGGAATCGTCGTAATCTGTGCTGCAGCATACTTCTGAAAAAATGCGAGATCAACAACGTTCTAAAAAATTTTCTTCGACAAAAATCGTTGAAGATATTCAAGCCTTCTCATTAGCCTCAAGGTTGTAAAGAGAAATCAACAATTTATGAAGGCTTTCTTTTCATTTCTTGAATGCATAGATCTATATACACATGTTCACCTTGTTTTTATAATTACTGTATATATTGATCTACCTGTAAACTTTATAGATAGTTAGAAGAAATTAATATCCATGTAAGCTTGTTTGTAGCATTTAAAGAAATAAGTCGCGCATGATGCTATACGACAGTATAGCAGTATAAAAATAAACTTCCAAACGCAATTCGAAGCGAAATTGGAGTATAGAGTAAATGCTTTTATTTTTTGCATTAATATTAGTTATTGATGTTAGTTTACACGTGCTACTCTACCTTCAGTATTTTCACTGGGTCTGACGATAGGTTTGTCCAGAAGGTCTTGAACGAAGCCAAAACTGTCGCTCTACGAACGGAAGTAAGCACATTTTTGTGACCGTAAAATTATTATTATTAGCACTGCTCACGGAAGCTGATAACTCGAGTGATTACCTGAAAGTAATACTGCCATTGAAGTCATGCGGAGGTTGCCAGACCATAACAACTTGTTTTGAGCTTTGAGCGTTGACATGGGTTGCGGTGTTCTGTATAGACATATGAGTGAACGGTTAATCATACCGGAACACGGTTTGCTACTTCTACCAATTACTAATTTATAGGCAACCTTTTCATCATTGTAGCAACTCAAAAGTCGGATTACTTCTGAGCGATGAAATGTTCCGACAGCTGGTTGATGAGGTCTGTGCCAGAACGGACTCGATTTTCCTTGAATTATAAATCCTTTGAATCGATATTTGCTGGAACTCACTGCTATTGTTACTGCAATGTACACGACAAGAATCCCCAAAATTTAGCCTGTGAACATGAGAGTGATCACCGCTTGAATATGCTAGAATGAAGAAGTTTCGTTTCATAAGCAACTCACCTTGCAATGTTTCATTCGAAAAAATCTGAGCTTTACTGATCAAAAGCCTGTAGGGTGGCCTCGACGCTTGTTCAGAATATCCGTGAGCAGGGAATAAACTACGGCAGGCTGTAGATGGTGCACCATGAAGTGAGCAAAGGGAATTGACTAAATGACATAAAGTTAGCACAGCTGCAACATAACTTATTACCATTTTCCAGCTCTGCAAGCTGTAGTGCAAACCACTGAAACTTGATTTCCTCTATTTGCAGCATTTGTGCCAGAATCATACTGCAAGTTTTCATGAATAGTAAAACGTTGAAGGAGTTTTACGAAGTGTATAATTACTTTTCGTCGGCATCTGAAGCGACACGCAAATGCTTTGAAACCTTCTACCTGAAACAAATTCTGAGAATGGCTTATTTGCTCAACATCCAGCTCAATGAGCAATTGCATATACAGTTCTTTTGCAGATAGAAGAGCTGGCTCCGCTCCAAAACACAAAGACGTTTCTTGACTACGTGTTTTAGAACCATTCATACAATCAATGCTTGATTGATGAGTAACAAATATTAGGAGAATGGTCAGTTTGGATTTCAGTTGACTTTGAAAGTACGCAGCTTTGAAAGTAGGTGCATTGAATCGCGGTGTGAAATTCTTCAATCATTGAACTGCCACATTAATGCCGAATTCACTGCTTGTCAGCTTTACCATGATTTCGCCAAAATCGCCAATGTGGGATGTGCTAGAAAATTTACGATCAGTTTAAAAGCTTTTCTTAACTGTAGTACGGTGTAGTAAATAAATAATTAGTAATGAACAAAGTCAGTGTATCAAAACTAGACCATCGTTAGAAAAATCAATATTTCCTTATAAATATTTGTAGTAAAGGACAGAAATTAGAACTAACAAGCACAACAAAATAAAAAATTTTAGCTAGAAAGTAAAGCCAGACCATTGTTGGAGCTTATAATGAAGCATTTGTCTGCGTTCCCGAAACTAATTTCAGTTTCGGCTTGATGAGATCACCGTAATATGCTGAAACTGCCTTTACCCGGCCCTTAAACTTGTTTTCTTCTATTTCAACACAATTTCCTGGTCCAGCAAGTGCAGAGAGCTGTTTGTGTAACAAAATGGTTAGAAATAGAAATTAAAACTTGTTGCATTAACCGCTAATGCACCACATGAAGCACACCAGTGACACCGTTACTTATACTACGATACCGCCTCATTAGAAATAGGTTTTACCTGATCCCTGTTAACATTCCTGGGTACATAAAATACGATGTTGTGGCTCACAGCTTTTGCTACTTGAAATATTGCAGGGCCGGACAGCGGCTTCATCTTTTTCAAATTGAATGTAGTCGTCTGTGTGTAGTTTATACTCATCCCACCCCATGGAGGGCTGAGGAAAACGATATCTGCGGCAAGCTGTGGTGCTAGTTCCATGAAATCCCCGACCAGAAATTCAATTTTATCCCGCACGCCGTAAATTATTGCGTTATTTTCAGCGTATTCAACTTTCACAGGGTCGAGATCTATGGCGATGACTAAATCACACGATCATGCTTAGAAAAGCTTAAACAGCATCAATTCCCAATCAAACGTAATCTAAAATAATTTGTAGACAAAATTTTGAGTAACTACCTTTATCGAAGAACTTGGCAAACTGGATTGCATTCCCACCGACTCCGCAAAACCCGTCTAAAACTGTGCCTCCGATACGACCGCGACATTTCTTGGCTATATGAGCTGCAATTTTTTCTGGTGTCACGGAAAACCAGGATTCTAATGCACAAGACAGAAATCAGAAAAATCACAGCTGGCTATGACACTATGCAATGATCAATATACTTTCTGAACAGTTGGTTTTCTTACCTTCGTCAAGTTGAATACCATGGTCGTATTTAGAGAAAAGCAAATATCTTTGAAACCAGTACTTTTTCAACTTGGGATTGTTTTTTATTTCTTCCGGCATTTGGTTCATTTCTGCCTCTTTATAATGTTGGACAAATTTACTGTATTCCTCCTGATGTACCAGATCACAGTGTTTCTGCCACTCTGCTTGCCATAAAGCTTCCGCACTATTATCATTTGATGAGTCTACAGAATCCTGGTTGTTTGCTTGGATTTCACGATCTATCAAATCAACAGTTTTTGTTAGCTACGATCGTATACTACAAGTAAAAGCTTCCATAAAAAGTAATTTCGATTTTAGCTTTTACCGGTGTTCTTGTTCGTGTTGGCCTCGGTATATTGGCTCTGATTAACGGCTTCGGATATCCACTGCGTGACATCGAAGTCCTCATTTAAGTAGTCTTTGTAGTCTTGGGTCCACCTTTTCACCGTTAACTCCACACCATGTTTTTCCCAATAACTTAGCCAAGCTATGACGATGTCGTCACTAATTAACGTGTCTACATTATCCCCGTCACTTTCAGATTCCTCTGAACTGTTCCTGATTTCGCATCTGTTGGAAAAGAAAGATACCTGATATTAACCCCAACTCTGACACTCATCAGTATAGTTGCATTCATTTGGTCTAATTGCTACTTGCATGTCTAATTGTTGTTCTTCCGGTAAAATTTCTCGCAAATCAGTTTGAGTAATGTTCTGCTGGACAGGAGTGAAGGGCTCGTAACTTGCTGTTAGGAGCGACAATAATGCTCCCATAATGCAGCGGACGAGTTAAGTTAGGTCACTAGATGCTACCTGCCTCCACGTCGTGATTGAAAAGCTATCAATTGGGTTAAATTTACGTTGTACAGCTTACAAAGGGACTATGGTTTTCAAGAATCTTCCGCCAGCTTAACCCCAAATAAGGCTCCAATAGTGCCAAAAAAGGCTAGAAGTCACTGTTTTTGCCACAATTAGGCTTGTACCAACTATTTATAATTCGTCCCCCAATTCAATTTATTCATTCTCTAGGACCCCGTTTTATTATGAAGAGCTCACAATCACGTGTAGTTATTATTGCGAAAATCCTATAAGCGTTATCACGGATGCAATGCCATGATGAATAAGATTATCCGCCGGGATTTTTGGCACCTTATAGCAGCACGTAGTAAAAGTCTCCCAACAAGTTCCCATATACGGCTTTTTTCATTCCATGAAGGCGACGAAACGGAATGCGTCGTTTCTTTAGCCAGAAGATCGTCTGCAGCACCATGGTTTCGGACATAGTGAAAGTAATAACAGCATGTCAAAGTGGAACCTACTTATGACTGGTTGGTGATGACCATTCATAATGCAGAAATGCCTTGCTTATATTTTCCATCCAGCAGGAATGTTCTACAGTCTATGTTCTAATCTTGTTCGAAGATACAATAGGAAATAGGCGATTTATTATAGCCAGAAAATACTATTCAACACGTAATGATAACTTTATGTACAACAAATCTCATTCAAGTTAAAATAGTCCATAGGGTGGGGGAAAGATGTTCCGAAAATGCTACTTATGGTGCACATTGCACACATCATGATTCATTTTAATCTATCAATAAAATAAGTATGATGTCAGTAAGCACAATATGTAAGCGAAACTGAATAATGCAGAAGACGCTTCCGCTAGAGTCCCGTAAAAAATTTGGAGCTGTGGATAAAGTTTTACGAGTCAGTTCTAGTCTTCCACAGTCGGTTACCTACCGCGAGACCTCGGATCTCAAACACAGGAGATGCAGTTGCTCAATTCCTGCCTATAATGCATACATAGGAATACTTTACGACGTTACTTCAGCCAGGTGCTGCATGCCATTACATCAGAAGCAACCGGGTAAAATTCGATCGGGATGAGTGGTAGCCATTTGGTTAGCATCAAAGCACAATTTTACCCAGCATTAAGCGGGAAGTAGGTCAAAATCATCCGAGACATGAACCATGGGCACTTGCATGTCGTCCACAACTGGTACAGCTTTCGGTTCGCATAATCCCACTTCTTTCAGTTTCCACTCCCAGTCCATTTTTTGCACAGCATGTAAGGACTCCGCTTCGTTGTGATGGCGAAGTAACATAGATTCCTTCAAGAACATGATTGAAAATGGTGTAAAAACTAAAACATGACCCGAGGTTTACGGTTGCCATCGCAACTTACTCATTAGATATTACGTTCAAAATTTTAAAACAAGTATGGTCTACCTTGATTTTATCCCATTTGTCATCTACATCTTGTAGCCAGCTAAGAAAAAGTCTGCCATTATATCGAGAGCGCGCGTTCCGGTCTTTTTCCTCTTGCTCCGGAGTCAATAGGTTATAGACCTTAAAATTAAATTCAAGAACTTGAGTTTGACGAAAACCGCTCTCAAATTCAGAGAGCCTCAATCAAAAACCGTTTACCTCTTGATCCTTCAATATTGTACACACGGAGAACGGTAACGCTTGATTTGAAAGAGCTCGAGCCGCTCTACCATGAACGCGCAGAATTTCTTGCTCAACGGACAGAACCAACTTTTCTTTCTCAATAAGATGCTGAATCCTTAATTTGTGCCTTTCCTTCTCTTGCTCTACGAACATATCCTTCATTTGAGTAGATAAGGTGGGGGGAGGATTGAGTATAGGTACTGCTAGACGTGATTTGCTAGCATTACTCGCAAGCACATACGTTCCCCGGTTCATTAAGTAGTCTTTAAAGCCTTGCGGCGGTTTTGGAGTCACCGGAAACAAATTTTTTCTACGCCGCTCGATCTAAACATGGAAAAAGTTGTAAGACTTCATTACAACGCAAAAATGTGACTTCATTTCATTTAAACTGTTCAAATCTTACTTGTTTCCTTATGTTTAAAAACATTTCGAAACAGTTGAGAATAGGCTGCTCATGCGCAGGATTGGAGCTGCTATTTTGTGGCAGTTCCGTAGCTTCTGCCGCCGCCGTGTTAACGGATGTACTTTGGCTAGGAACTTCTTTGCCCTTTTGCTTTCTTTTCTTTGGATGAATATCAATCGATGTGTCGTTCAAATCTTGCTTCTCTATCGGTTCTTGCTTTATCTGTGTAAGAGAATTCGAAAAATAATATAGACCAATTAGCGCTAAATCATAACTTCATTTGGTAGTAGAGGCAGGATGATGTATTAAAGGGTGATGATTACTCATACCGAAAAAGAGCTGGTTTCCGAGGAAGCTTGCAGATTCTCCTGCTGATTAGGAGAAGGACAATTGCTTCCCTTAGGAGATCCCCCAGAAGGTGAGTTTGGCGCACCACTACCACCGTGACCATTTCCACCACCCCCATGGCTACTGTGAGCCATTCTCTGGGAACTTCTTGTTACCCTTTGTGGCTTCTCCTTCTCCTTATCGTCAGAACTTCCTGAACTGTTAGATGCAGGTCCACCGCTGGCAAGCACCGCATTCGCATGGTTGCCGTTACCCCCACCTAAATTTTGCCCACTACTTGACCTTAGCCCATTTTTTTCATCTTTAATTACGACAGCACCGGTGGCTAAGAAACTCGAATCTTTTAATTTTTCTTTCTCGCCAGAAACTGTTCTTTCTTTCTCTACACCCGGTGATGCACTAGAACGTGGCGAACTACTATCATTATCAGGTGAAACGGCACGCTGCTTTTCTGCTACGCCTTGCTGAGAGGGTCCAGACGAGGTAGTCGAAGATGACAGAAAACTGAAGTTACTCGTATTTGAACTTAGCGCAGATGATACCGTAGAACTAACTGTCGAAACCGCGTTACTACTTGCTACGGTAATGCCATCACCAGGAGTGGAGGCTGAAGGTGAAGATGAAGTGACTGAACCCAAATGTGGTCCTGGAGAACTGTCATTTTTTATGGATACAGATGACAAGCTCTGAATGGAGGCCGTGTCGGGAGGACTAGATACTGCAGCATTACTGATTCCAGGTACGCTTGTACTTGAGGACGACACGGAAGTTGGGGATGACCCTGAATTCAAAGCAGCAGAGTTATCCGTAGTAGATGATACCACATAAGGGAATGCGGGATTCACACTACTCCCACTATTATCTGACTCATTTGAGCTCATAGAAGCAGAAGCAGCTCCTGCACCGTGCCCAGCATTCAGACTTCCATGTCCATGTGATGGCAAAACTATTTTGATTGGAGGTACTTTAGGTGCTGGAGAAACAGCATTTCCTGTAGTATTTGAATTGGAGACATCCGATGATTTCAGTCGAGAAGTGAATGACGCTTCAGGTCCAACTTTATCCTGATCCACTTCCATAGGCGATGAATCCCGTACTCCAGCAGAACTGCTGCTTGCCAGAGAACTCAGACTACTGGATCCAAGGTCTTGGGCAGTCGAGCCACCTTGTGTTCCTGAAGTTGCCACTATGGCTTGCTTCTCGTTGAGTTTACTGCTATTGGAAGCAGAGGATTTGCTCTGCTTACTGCTTCCAGTACCGCGTGCATTACGACTGCTACTGTTAGTTCCAGAACCTGAAGTCTGTGCCGGAGATTGCACACCACTTTGAGAGATTCCCGAGGAAGAAGTTTCTGGGTTATCGCTTTTAACTTCTTTTCTCAGTTTCTTTCGCTTTGGGTCACCACCGCTTCCATCTGAATCAGCGTTTTCTGAAGACGTTGTTTGCTGTCCTCCCGTAGAAAGGATATCTGAAGGCGGTCTCTTCATCGCCACGGTATTGCTACTTGAAAGCGTTACTGTGGTGGAAGAGCCCGAACTTGTGGAGGGTGTACTTATCCTTCCACTGACTAATGTGACAGACGACTTAGGCTTCGTGTCCGTATCTGCTTTTAGGGAAGTTGAAGCTACTGTTTCCCCCTGTTTTGATTCAAGAGAAGATGTATCGCTAGTTCCCGACGTCGATTTGTTTGTAAGGTGTGCACCCGACGAAGAAGTGTTCACATCCTGTACAGTGCTACCATTGGCACTTTGATTTTGCTTTGGAGACGTAGAAGTACGAAATTCAGGTAGGCTAGCAGCACAACTGCTTGGATTGGGTGATCCACTAATACTGGAGGCTTGCAACAAGTGCTTCTCTTGCGGCTGTGACTTTTGTGAATGCGACTCTGGCTGTGAATCAGACTCGTTTCGTGATGTAGGAGATTTGCTGCTCTCTCCAGGTTGCGATGACGCATCCATTATTATTTCATGCGCATCTGTACATGGAAACGAAAATCAGGTTCAATCATTCAAACTTCGATTTCGCTTTTAGATACCGACGGTGCAAAAAACAATACCAAAAACTAATGCATCCGTAGACAACACAAGTCTCATAATTTCATTTCGAGTTGAAAAAAATGCACATTTTGTATTATAAACGTTTGCATTCATTCTAAGCAGATCAAAAAAAGCTCATAGCATCATGCGTTTAGAATTGAAAGTAATGTAATAGAAAAGGCAAAAGAAAAGTTGCGGAAACATAACCAAAGGCATGGTTCACGACGTAGAATGCTCGGAATTGACTTGAGCTTTTTTTAAAAGAACCTAAGAAATCTATATGTTTGAAATTGTCCATAAACAAGGAGTGAAGGTCTATCCAGTAACGCCTAAATTTTCATGGATATAAGAAACGCAGGTAGGGCTTGAAGGTCTACTAGCCGAAAGGCAATGAAGGTTGAAATACTCACAGATGCAACCACAGTAAAACGAGTATGATTCTAAGCATAAGCTACAGTATTAGTTAGTACTAAAGTACGACAACAGCACCATGAGAACGGGTCAATATATAAAGAACCTATGCTATGTAAAGACAAACATGGAAAATAGATTTACCATAAAAGCCCCGTTAACTCCGTTCGCAGATGAGCCTGTCCTTAGATAAGTCGTAAACACAAGAACAGCGACTTCTCTGCAATTTTCGTGCATCGTTTAGTGAATAATGGTTGGTGAGCTGGTGCAAGAGAGTGAATGCGGTGCAAGGACAGAAACTGATCACGTAGCAAATTGCACAATTTGAAAATCGTATCAGCACCAAACGGAGAACCCGACACCGACTCTACAGCGATCAAAACCAGAGACAATCAAGATTAAAGATGATTCTGTCATCAGCCTTCGTCTGATCTGAACGAGATTTATGGTGGCCTAATTATTTCGATAGTAATCAAATTCACTTGCACTCTCAAGTTTCAGAGCACGGGACACGTTAGAATTCCCAAGTTCGCAGAACGAGTGCATGCATTGAACTCATTCAGCCTATTCCGTTTCAGCTTTTGTATTAAAGGTACTTTTTCTGATGATCGCCATCCAGTGCGCCACATAATAGAGCACTACTGTGTAGGGATCGGCTCACAAAGTATACTTGAGTCCGCATTGTGGGGTTTGACAGAGTATCTAAGAGGTTGCACCCACTTGCCGACTCTGAGGATACTCCTCGTTCAAGATTGTATCAATACATACATACTGTCATTACGTTCAGAGTACTGTGTACGGACTTTACGTAAGCCGAAATCCTGACCCTGCTTGTCTTAATCAAGAGGTTATCTAAGTTATTAAAATTTGTTTGGACCTCTTCGTTGTCTCAAAATAATGGCATCTTCCTCATTCAGACACTTATAAGACGTGCTCTCAGAGTAATGTGTTGTTCTTAAAGCGATCCCCTTGTGAACATTGCAAGGTATTAGAGGAAATCAGGAACACGAGATGTACCCCTCCACCAACTACGAGTTAATTCACCAAGCAAAAGACTTTTAAGTGACTCTTGAAACTTATGCCTGAATATTCAGATTGGTTCCAAAGCTGTGGTGTTAAGATTTGAGAAAGATTTTATATTGTGTAAGAATTTTGCACTGACTCAAAACAATGTCATTATCCAAGGTACGAAGACCTGTGATGAGCCGAAGGGAGTTAGCGTCACAAACTTTATTCTTACCTACAGAGATGCTATTGAGAAATTTAACAAATCGACCTGTTATCCTCGTGCAAGGCAGTGGAAAGTTTACAGGTTATTGAACAATCCGAGAAATTTATTCACCAATTTCTCAATACCTGGTCGGGAAAATCAGCGGAGTCGGCCAGAGCCAACACAACAACTCATTCTTCTCTATACCAACGGCAGTGCGTCCGCAATGTCCTCTGTAGTCGCTCCGTGCATCCGCAGTATGTTCCCCTACCTCGAATTAGTGCACAGTGTCGGCATACATACGGTATGCATCGAGCAAGTGCATCAGCCATGTCTGTGGTAAATCCATCCTTCCCTCCCCAAGGTAGTCCGTACTTGAGCCTCTGCTCTTATAGCCGCAGACAGCATGCGAAGTCTATGCGACTTGTTGGTAATCAAAATCAGGTGAGTCCATTCGCCTCATAAAATTGTGCTAATGACTTTGTTGAGCAGCAGCGCCGGCTGTTGCAGATGAGCTTGTAGAGGACGCTATCAACAATCCGCAAACGTTTATGTGCAAATCTTCACTTTTACGCATAAGCTTAAAATCTCGTGGTGAAAGTTACAGAATTGACTTTAGGATCTGATTTTCGCGTGTTATGTTATTGGAACTAGCGTTATATCATAGTTGCCTGTCGTGAATCTTGAAACTTAAAAAGCGCTAATGCTAAACCTTCAGTTGAACAGTTTGATCGTGTATAATTTTATCGGCGTATACTTTGTGTAGAATTCTAGGAACTTGGAATTTGGAGCCATACGAAGTTTTCACTCTACAGCTTGTCAGCATCAAGAAGGCAAACCTCCGGAAGATGACAAGAAAGGTCCGAAAAAAGAAAATGATGAGGATAAAATGTTTTCTTTGTTCGTTAAGGCATGCATTTGGCTCACCATGTGCTACATGTAAGTGATTTCTTCACGCGTTACGAAAATTGTGATGAGCCATCGTCTAATAAAGTCTTTCAGAATTTGCTATTTAAAACTAATATTTGGCTCCACTACGGTCCTTGTTACAGGTTTATCGCAGCTGTGCAATTGCTATTCCCGAGCTCTAATCATCCTGAGGTATTGCTATTGATCTTATTCAATAGAATTTCGTTAATGTCTCAATGAAGAAGTACCTGCGTTTATTAGTGTTTGGGGTCGGAACCAGTTGCAAATTATACATTCATACTTAGGTTGTGCGATGGGTATCGTGGAATGAATTCGTTTTTCATATGCTGGCGAAAGGAGAAGTTGAAGAAATCATTGTCAGGCCGGATGCAGACGTTGTTACGATAATTCTTCATGATGGTGCTGTGATCAAGGGACGTCGGGTGAGTGATTGATTTTTTTGATAAACTGTGAAAGCAAGCTCATAGTGTGTCATCCATACCGGTCACGGATTTTGTGGGTAGTCTTAAATATTCCTATGTTTTATTTTTAGAGTGAATATAAAGCTTACCACATGAATATTGCTGACATTGGAAAGTTTGAGGGAAAGCTACGAGATGCCGAAAATCGACTAGGCATCCGATCTGACAGCAGAGTTCCCGTCATCTACGAACGAAATTCGGATACCATATCCAAGCTCTTAACGACATTAGTAATAGGTCTCTTAATCTTCGCACTGGTTTCTAGGAGTAAAGCTTTCAAGATGCCCATCAGTATGGACTCCTTCGTAAGTATGGCTAAATGCTTATTTTACTTTTTCAAAAAGGCTTGGTATTAAAATCACAACCCCAGTGACGTAATAGCCGTCTTACACATGCCATTTTATCTCTGTTGATACTGCTGTATTCTCATTCTCATGATAATTTTCTTACAGCTTAACATGGGGAAGGCCAAGTTCACATTAGTTGATTCCAAAACGCCTGGCAAAGGGGTACGGTTTGATGATGTTGCGGGGTTGAAAGAACCGAAGCAAGAAGTTAAAGAGTTCGTTGATTATTTAAAACGTCCAGAATTTTTCAAAAATCTTGGTGCTAAAGTACCGAAAGGAGCGCTATTGTTGGGTCCACCTGGCTGTGGGAAGACGATGTTGGCGAAAGCTGTTGCAACTGAAGCTGGAGTACCATTCTTGTCCATGAATGGGTCTGAATTTATCGAAATGATCGGTGGTTTGGGTGCTGCAAGAGTTAGGTGGGTACTTCGCGTGTGTGATCATCATGTGATGCTACTAACGCCGTATTGACTTTAGCTCAATATTGGCTCTACTGCTTATCCGCCATGCATATGATTTTTTAGGGATTTGTTCAAAGAAGCTAAAAAACGTGCACCTTGTATCATTTACATCGATGAGATTGATGCCATCGGGAAGCAGAGAAGTGGTAGTACGGGTCAAATGGATGGAGGAGCCGGGGAATCGGAGCAGACACTTAACCAGCTATTAGTAGAAATGGACGGCATGGCGTCTAAGGAAGGTGTGCTAATGCTTGCGTCTACGAACAGAGCCGAAGTTCTCGATAGGGTAAGAAACCATTTACTAGATAAGCTCGGATGTTGCGTTGCGAGCTGAAGGATATTAAGTGATGTATATGTACTTGGTTGATGATAGGCTTTGCTGAGGCCAGGAAGATTTGATCGTCATATATTGATCGACCTGCCGACTCTGATAGAGAGGAAAGAAATTTTCGAACAACATATGAAAAGCATTAAGTTGGATTTTCCCCCTTCCTCCTACTCTAGGCGGATGTCTCAGTTAACACCAGGATTCAGTGGTAAATTGGCTTACAAAATGACGCATCAGTTCAACTTTTAAAACGCGTCTGATCCTTTCATGTAATTCAGGTGCTGACATTGCGAATGTGTGCAACGAAGCTGCTCTTCATGCTGCTCGGATCCACCAAAAAGCTGTCCAAACGTCTGACTTTGAATATGCCATTGAAAGAGTGGTGGGGGGCATTGAAAAGAAAACTAAGGTGAAGGTCATTCTTTTGTGTGTTAATAAACCTGATATTTTTTAACCTCGTTATGTCTACACGCAGGTGATGTCACCGGAAGAAAGGACTGTTGTCGCTTATCACGAGTGTGGTCATGCTGTTGTAGCTTGGATGCTCGAAACTACAGATGCCTTGTTAAAAGTAACGATTGTTCCTCGAACTAACCATGCGCTCGGATTCGCGCAGTACCTACCATCTGACAAGAAAAATTACTCCAAGGAAGAGGTGTGAGATATATTGGTTAGTGTTGAGTTAGTCTTCGTAATCCATGTGGCGTATAACTTTTTCTTTTGGCACAGCTGTTTGAGAAAATGTGCATGGCTCTTGGAGGACGTGTCGCCGAATCATTGAATTTCAATCGTGTTACAACTGGAGCCCAAAACGACTTGGAAAAAGTTACTAAAATGGCATATGCCCAAACTCGCCTGTTCGGGATGAGTGAGAAAGTAGGATTGGTGTCTTTTGACGATCAAGAAACATCATCATCCACTAAGAAACCATATAGCAAGCAGATGGCAGCTTTAATAGATGACGAGGTTCGCAAGCTAGTTTTTGAGGCATATAAAAAGACTGAAGAAATTCTAACCATCCATAAAGACAAGCTGGAAAAGGTGAGTTACCGTAGCGTAAATTGGTTTAATACAAGATGACCATTTGGAAAGTATCATTCTCATTGTGTCTATTTATGTCCAGCTTGCACAGGAGTTGTTAAAGAAAGAAACACTAAGCTATAAAGAAGTGGAGGCAATCATCGGTCCGCCGCCATTTGGGAGGAAGAAGCTGGTATATCCTGAAGAATTTGAAGCTGAAGTTAGCAGCCAAATCGATTCTAGCTCTCCTGGGACTCCCAACGAGCAATCTTCGGATGACAGCGCACAGCCACCGCTTCAGTAGGTTCACATGCATCATATTGACTAATTTCGCATTGCGGCTTTTGGAACTTTCTACCAACTTTGAACTGGTGGTGTGGCTTATCTCTCGCTGTTTTGCGCTGTTCAAGTCTCTTAATGCAATCAAATAGTCCTGTAGCTTATAAGACAAGTAGCTTGAGGAGTCGGAAACGCTGCAAGTTCGTTCTCCTATTGAACCATTACAGATGAGATAAAAAATGCATCGTATTTGCTTATCATATTGGCGGGATATGGGAATACGATCGGCGTCAATTATATTCTACATCCTATCAGTTGTATTTGCATAATATCTTTCACTCTGTCAGCATATGTCAGAATGCGATATGTTCGTGAACTAAAATGCTCTTGTCATCAAACAGGAAAGCAGCTAAATCCAGCTAATCCACCGTTCTAACGTAACTTCGACTGTCAAGGAGATGACAAAATGATCGCGAGGACGAATCCCCCGTGGCTAGGATCTTATTAGGAACTACAAGATTACTCAATGTTATGTTCAAGTCAGCAGATCGAGAAACCCCGTAAGTTATTTCCTTAGTAATTGGAAATAATGCAAATCATAGTCTCATTAAAATTTTTGTAAATAAACGCAAGTATTAGCTCTTCCATCCTGATTTTGCTATGAGAGAACAGTCAGTGCCTTAACTAAGGTGACTTCGTCAAATGTCTTTGCTAGCATATAGCATGGCACCAACCTGAAGCTGTTCATTCATACCATACCTCTTGTGTCTCACAAGTTGATACAAATGAATGTTATATAGACTAGTCCGCCTACCCTTTCGTGGGAAAACTCACGAGCCCATTCATACTTATCCATTCCCAAACTTGACCTTTTGATATCTGCATGTGATTATTGGAGAATTCAGTTGATTAATCTTTATTTTAAACGGCATAACACAAATATTACATCCAATCTAGCGTTAGCCTCACACGCCGAATTTGAATACCTCTCTCTCGCCATGTACGACTGCCCGATTTGTTTGGATCCCATTAATGAAGACGGCCCATTACTTTCTAACGAGCTAAAGGAAAACCAAAATCAAAAAACTCTGTCGAAAGCCAGTGTGAGAGGATCAAAAAGAAACAGAAATGGGTCAAAGGTGCTTGAAAATGAGAGTGCTGGTGGCCAATGTACCACAGGATGTGGACATGTGTTTCATATTCGCTGTTTGACCGCTTCCTTAAAGTAAGTCGAAAAACGAGATAAAGCATATTGCAAACTAACGCCATGCAGGTTGCGTGGAAAAGTGACGAAATGCTTTTAAGTCCCAACTTCACAGATTGCATGCAGAACACATTCATCACTATTCGAATGGACACTTATTGGTATGATGCCAAGCGAGATGCTAACTGAATAGTATCATTTCTCTGATCTACAGAGCAGCATCTACCTGTCCAGTTTGCAAGCAGAAAGTTATCAAGTCGAAATTGCTGCGTGTTTACTTAAGTAGTCAGAGTGGTTCAGTGAAGAAGGCTGGATTGCATACCGTCTCCTTACCAGAAGAACCTAATCCGACTGGTAATCACCTTTACTCGCTGGATGTGGGCAAGAGTGAAGCAAACGGGGATGACCAGCCTAAAGAGGAAGTTAAAGAGCCTGAAAATTCATCGAAGGGAACGTGTATGTTACCTGATTTGACCCGGTAATCAGGCTTATACTTATCTTTATGGCTTGCTATCAGTGAAGAATGCAGCGTCTTGAATGCGTGATTCCATACGTATCTCTTCATTCTTTTCAGTAAAATATCGCTTGCCTGTAGAAAAGTTCGAAAACATTCAACCCGGCTTGACCCATGCGTACCCGAAAGTCTCAGTTGGATTTCTAACTCCTACTCTCCGCTAACAACGGCCATCGATGGCGGATTGTTCGGTACCTCAGAACCACCGCAAAAGCGCTTTCGCGGATGCTTCTTTGGAGCATAAGTTGGCAGTACATTTAACATACTTCACCCGAAATGCTAATCATTTACACACTTACATTTAATCTTTCTCTAGTGCTATCAAACTAAGTGATGTCTAATGCTTGCGTTCGAACATGTTCTAACCCATCGTAAGCGTTTCACAGCCAAATGATCTACCGCGTTGCCTCTTTGCACGCAGCAGTAGCAGTGACCAATTGTCAAGCTTTTCGATAGATTTAGATTTCTGAATGTCAATGATTAACTCTGAAATAAGCAGATTTTAGTCCGAAAAGTTCCAGGAAACCCTATGTAATTTATTTTCTATCGTCATCTATAACTGTGTCGGAATTTCGATCAAAATTAATGGTTTCATCACTCTTCAATGAGCTCATTTCAAGTTTTTCCATAGGCACAAGATCGCCTCTTCTGCTCTGTTTGACTGCTTGATAAACGGGACTAAACACAAAGTTAGACCATCAATATTAATATTAATACATTTATTCAGCTCACGTTATATCCCAGAGGTTCGTGATAGAAATTCATTGACTTACCTAGAATGCTTATTCTTGGTTACAATAGCTTCCCCGATAGATCCATCTGCTGAACAAAGTCTACAGATGACATGTTTAGATTTTTTCAAAGGATCTTCTATTAGTCTTGGCCACGTCGTGGTACTTGGTCTTGGACCTATTTAGGAAAATACAAAAGAATTGATTTCTAGTTTAATAGTACAAATTTCGATTATGTAAAGTCTAGCTTCACTGCAACTAACCTTTTTTAATGACAACGTAGCTAAATTTTTCTGTAACAATAAACTCTTTATCACGCGGATAAAACTTTCTGTAATGAACGCTTGAGACACATGGTCTAGTGTCGTTGTTCACAATTTTGCCGCAGTATGTGTCATGTGGGCACTACAAGTATTAAAAACATAAAACGAAGGGAGTTTTTTATTTTGTTAAAATTGATGCTGTGACTGGCCTTAATCGATTGATAGCTTACCGGGCTGAAAACGTGGCAACTAGAAGTACCACCCTTGTCTAGATGCAATAGAAATTCCCGTGCTTCGTTGACTGCCTAAAGAACAAAATCTCAAACTAAGCTTGTCAATCGGTATGAGGTCTTCAATACGTCCCTTCGACTTACCTCAAAGCATTCGGTATTCCCTCGTTCTACAATTACTACGTAGTTCGAACTTTTTCTCCATAATGTATTCAGTACTTCCAGTCGTGCCTGTCGAGATGAAAGTTCTAGCAGAGAATAAGCTGAGGTGACTAGGTCAAACTTGACCTGTAAGTTCAAATTTATAGATGAATTCTAGATCCACACCGGATAAGGTACCACAGCTAAAGAGTATATACGTACAACACGACATAGTAGATAAACTACCTACCTCCGTACTTGCTGGGAGAAACTGCCTGAAAAAAACATTTGGAAATACTGTTTGGTTGTTTTTTGTACCTTTTTTCAGCATCAATTCAGCCAAATCATTCATCTCTCCGGATGCATCAACGCAGTAGTGCTCGTTAAGTGTTTTCTGCCAAAAAGCGTTCGCGGCCCTATGAGATACAGAATATCTTAATTACAGATTCATAAAATGTAGTTTTGTACCGAACATTAATTTTCTGTCGCTCAATAAATGCCGTACGTTCTTGTCAAAAATCCTCACCACAATACAGTACCAACACCCGACCCAAAATCCAATAATGTCACGGGTTTAAAATTTGGGTCCCTCATGGCTATTTCATAGAAAATTTTATAAAGTACAGCATATTCAGGCGCACTCCTCCCAGCTAGGTAGTGCATCCCCTTTAGTTTCGAATAACGTATAGGTTCCCAGTGATAGATCCTACGTTTCAGCTGCTGCTTAATCTGGTTGAATCGCTTCGCTTCTAACTTGTCCAGCTCAGTTGTGCTCAAAAATGGCTCAAGGAACGCGTCTGAAAAATTAAGAAGCAGCAATGCCATTAACGACGCTGCTGTCTGGTTACAATACTAGTAACCAATCTGTTACTTCATAAAATGAGGAACAAAACTTTAGAAATAATCGTTTAGTGTTGTAAATAAGCGGACTACCTCGGCTTCGAACTTCGGATTCTACACGCGCGCAAATGCTTCTGTATTCGCCCTTTTCAATAGGTCGTTTGCGGCAATAAAGATAGTCTGACAACTCTTCAGAATCGGTGAGTATAGCTTTTTTCGTGCCAGTTTCTGTTGATAATGATGCGAAAAATGAATGTCTATTACGAAAGCGTTGTTGTAAGGTAATGTGAATGTGAAGTGAATGTTGCGCACTTGATATTAGATCATCTGCAGTTTCCATAAATTCATTCGGTAGAACAACCTTGCCGCGAAGCATGACCCCCGGATGCTTCCGCGCCTTGTAATCTTCTTCCGCGATGCACCTTTTCAGAACTTCGTCAGCTTGAATGTTGATTCGTGGTAGTTGGGAATACCTCTGTAAGTTTAAACGATTATTACATCATTAGGAACGCTAAAATTTGCTTTATTTCTTCTCACGGAAGACTTGGACTGTAACAATTTATGCCTGCTTAAACTTAAGAAAAATAAAACACCAAAAAATATACTATGTTCATCAACAGGATTACGGTAGGGTTGCGGATGATGGGTGTTGTATGGGGCTTTACGGACAGTCTTGTTTAATGTTAGGTTAGGCAGGATTACTAGCTTCTTAGGCTTACTCGAATTTCAAGTAGTTTTCTTCTTCCTGCATAGGCTCCTAGGCACTTCCGAATAGCCGTAAATTCCATGGCCATTACGTACAGATGACTTTGATGACGGAGTCTCAGATTCACTTCCAACTGCTTTATGAATTCACCAAGTTTATTAACCGGAGGATCGAGCTAAAACTGTAAGTCGGAAACTGGGAGTTGTAGGTTTCTGTTTCTGTACAAATTTTGTTACGCAATTGTAACACCTAATTACGATAAGACAACTCATTTGATAAGCATCAAAGTCAACGCCCTTAATTGTTAATTAGTTTTAGTCTTGCTAAAAAAAATCTTCAAATGAGCTCATCGCATAAATGATTTTCATAAATTTTTCTGTACAATCGCACACATGTATTTCGAAAATTTCGCGCTAAAGGAAGCAGGGATCGTAATAAGGCATATGGTGTACGGCAGGTGGCAGAGTAGTCAACGTACGATCTGGAATCTGGATTTTGTACAAAATGCGATTTATGAGGGGCGAGGGCGAGGGGTCTTGGTCAGCTCAGCCCTCAAGGCTTGCGGATTGAAGGGAAGAGCAACCCGTTGTCTAGGTACTAGGAAAGTCCGTGTATATGGTATAGGAGGCAGGTTCAGGCGGTCTAAAGGTATGCAGTGAGGGATAAAGACTTGCCCGTAAAGGACGTTGTGGCTGTGAAAAGAAACTTCAACTACTCGATTGGTTGCTATTAAGCCTTAAGGTCAACTCTGACAGCGCTTGCTTACCCAAATGACTCATCCAACGTACAGTTTCAGCATATTATGTAAGGAGGCAGGAAGGGGGAGTTTACAAGGAGGGTGGTCGACGCATTGCAGCGTGATATACACCATGGCTTGTTTTACTTGGGAGGATACATTCGTATGTAAGTAGACCATGAATCTGTTGCCAAATAAGGCGTCCATCAGACTTGCATACGGGGTGAGTGTCTATAGCAGAAGGAGCTGTCGTTTTCGCCATTGAAGTGTTTGTAGAGAATCTGATGTTATCCCTGAGTTTTGTCGATCATTGTGTTCAGAAGGCCGTGTAGCGTAAGACTTTTAGAACAGATTCTCCGTTGGCTCCGAAGCTCTGGTAAAGTACGTTAAGAGAATTTATAATTAAGAATATTTTAAGCATCTAATTCTTCACAAGCATCGATTTATCGGACATTGAGATCAGTTGAGGTGAAAGTTGCTTGTAAGTATTTACATTTTTGCATGTGAGGACTGAAATCCGAACCCTTTGATTAAGCCTTGCTTGCTTCTAAGCGTGTTCGTGTCAATTCAGAGCCGAGTTTAGTACAGTCTACTTATTTCTGAAGTGTTCAACAAAGAAGATTTTTAATTTTATTTTCATTTATGTTCACAGGTTCCAATCTATTTTGAGTGCACAAGGGGCATTTTTTCAAATCGTATGTCATTCCAGAATCTGAACCCTTACGGTAAGTGTGTCGTAATGTCAGTCTAAGCGAAGTTAAGTGTTACGCATGCAATGAAACGCAAATCACACAGCGTGTCAACCATTACAAATAGGAAGGAACTCAGGTGGGCTTTCAGCTTCAATATGCAATCCATAAACGCCATGCGAACGCGAACATGTGATTTTGCGTCTCTAAGGACCATATATATGTTGACATCTGAGAATACCGTAGAAGATGTTGGCTAACAATCGCCCTTTATTTTTCGTTCCAGACCCTTTTGCTGAAGGGGGCCCTGAGGAAGGAGTGCAAGATGGTTTTGTCCATATAAGAATCCAGCAGCGAAATGGACGTAAAACGTTGACTACTGTCCAGGGTCTTAGTGCAGAGTTTGATCTGAAGAAGATAGTTCGAGCCTGCAAGAAGGTTAGTAGTATATCATAGTCATAATGTACGTATTTGAGCTTCATCAAGTCGCTGATAGACAAATTTTTACATGGGACTCAAGGTATAAGAGTTAGGCTTTACTCAAGGCATAAGACTCAAATTCATGCAGCAAGACTCACATGTGCTATATATGTATTACGCTCAATATCAAGCAGCTTAAAAAATGATCAAGTACATTCAGTGACGTTGTGTTTTGATCGTGCTCATTTACATGATTATGAAATACGCTTTTGCCTATATATTTTAATACCCGTTAGCTTAACTTGGAGTACACGTAGAAATGTCTTCCATTTTGATTTGCTCAAAATACACACTAAGAGTTAACTATATGGTTTTTCTGTCGTAGGAATTCGCCTGCAACGGAACCGTTGTCGAGCATTCTGAGTACGGAGAAGTGCTTCAGCTTCAAGGAGATCAGCGTGAAAACGTATGCCAGTGGTTGACCAAGACTGGATTAGCCAAGGCCGAGCAACTCAAAGTACATGGATTTTAAGAGTGTTGCCGTAATGATGCATTTCTGTTTCAAGTAATTTTCGCATTGTCTTATTCAAGTGGTTCATTAATGCCCATGTGCAAGTTCTGAGCAAACAGTTAATCAACTAATTCTTTATAATGATCAAACTTAACCTGTCGTCCTGTAAACTTCAATACTTTAACAATATTATCCGTGAAGATGTTTCTATATGAATGGGTCCTTTAAATTTTAATTTTTGCTGCTTTGAAATCAACGAATGAAATTTCACCAATAAATATGTGGTAGCCTTTTTATAATGTGAGCCTATCTCCCTTGTTGTGAGCCATTCATTTGATGTTCATGAGAACACATGTTTTTGGTTAGCATCATTGTATTGTTACGTTAAATACGTAGTTAGCACAGCACTTCATCTAGACTGTACTTGCTCCGATATCCACTTTCGAAATATCCAATAACAATGTAATAGGCAAGATTTAGACGCGCAGCGGTTCACTTTCTCATTTGTCATTCTGTCATAGGAAGGCTATGATGTATGAAATGAAAGATGCTATACACTAGGACGTGTTTGCTAAATTAGTTGTAAATGAATTTCTTTGCTCCAGTTAGTATGCAAGATAGTTTGCAGGCCTGCAGGAGTTTATTATTTGCCCAAATCTTAGTTACCTATTATCGATAGTTGAACTTGAGCTCCCTTATCTAAATACAAGCAACAACAACAAGTTACAAATCAATAATATTGACGTCAAGTGACTTCATCTAATGCCTTGGCAACTAGCTATGTAGGAACTGACTTAGTAGTTATGCGTTTAAAATCTTAGACATTCAGAGCCTTCGCGTTACGCAAATATGCAGGAGCACCCTTCATCTCATGTCTTTGAATACATTTGTGGTCCTTTTCCACAGTGAGTTGACTTTGTACCTCTAACAACGATGGGTGGATTCAGTTTGTACTAGAACAACTTTGGTCTTTGTACAAGTAGCTTCCTGGTTTAAGCATTGATTTTATCGTTGCGCCGATAAAATAGCCTAGTTCCCATCAGTTTGCTTGATGGCATCGCTATCCAGTGGAAGAATAGGATATGGTGCATGTAATTTTAGGCGAAAACGGAAGGATCTAACGTCATTCACCTTCCTTTCCATATGTTGAGAACAGAAGACGTCAAAATGAAAGCCTTATTGGTTGTCAATGTAAGAATGTAGCCATAGCCACGCACTGCCGCTATTGTAAACCATTTGAATATAATGATTGTGATGCGGTTATTATCAGCTAGTTTTGCCTGGTAGCTTCTTCTAGGAAATACAATGCAGTTAAGGAATCTGGGTTTTCACATTTGTTTTGCCATTACGAACATATGAACATACGATAAAAGTTCCAGGAGAAAAGCATGCCGTTGGCAATTTCGGCATGTACATGCAGAAGGTCTAGAACCAAGCCAGCTAAACGGAAAGGACAGCTTCAGCTGAGATTGAGAAACTGGTATATGGAAAAAGAGAGAAATTAGACGTCTTTCCATTGCGATTTGACACCGAATATGTTGATGTTCAAACATGTTGCACTCTGCTATTTGTCGAGAAATTTTAGTTGTAGCTGTGTGCATGCGTTCCGTGTGCTGGGACAGTTGTTGCTGCTGTCAGCTGGAAAAACTTGTGCAACAAGTTATACGGTTCACCCATCCGGTGTTTGACCATTTCATATTACCCATGTGAAAGTACATATTAGAGTAGTGGCTTACTCACTGTTTCTCAACTTCCTTTTGAAGGTTCAACTTTCTCCGTCTTCTCATCTCTCGCACACAAACGCATAAGGGATGGTGCGGAGATCATTCATTCTATTCTGGTGCCGTTGCGAGGAAGTAAGAATGCATTCCAACATCCTAAATAGACAGCATCTCAGTTTCTTTTATTTCCCATGAGGTAATCTCAGAGCTCCCTTGCAAACAATCATTTTCTCATTATTGCGTGGCTGGCTATAGAAGCCGGAGAAAGAGTGTTAGTTTAAGTTTCAGTACCTTGACTCTTATTCTTGACTTTCTTGTTTTAACTGTAGCCACAGAGCTTTATTGCGGCGTTTTTACCGTGTATGCATGCCACCATCTATGTTAGTTTTTGAATCATTTTCTTTTTACTCATTTAATGCTTTCTTTGGATTTTCCAAATAAAATACTTATCCGTTTTTCAGTTTTTTTCAATCAACACATTTATCAAACTTCTTCAAAACAAAAAGTCTGTAGACGTTGAAACGGAAATACTGCAAGCGTGCCTGTCATTATCAGGCTAAATGTGACAACGTCAAATCTTGCTTATATGAATAGGAAACGTCTTATTACTCCAAAGCCGATATGCAAGATGTGGGTAGCAAAGTAGCAATGCCATGGGAGCAACTTTCACTCCGTCATTACCAAGTCTCGCCTCCCCTACCTCCTACATTTGCCAACGTTTCATCTTCGAACAGGTAAAAGTGTCAGTCTGTGCGTGGGTTGCTCCAAATCCAAGCTGAGAATAATATTTCAAAGCACCTGTTTTACCGGCGCATTAGTGATAGAAATCACGGTCGGAAAATGTAAGGCCGCAAGACATTCAATCAGTTACTGGAATGAACATGAAGGCGCGAGCAAAACAGAAGTTAAAACTTCATTCCAAACTGAGAGTAGTTAGGATATAAATCTAATTAAGCGTGTGGTACGTTGACATCTTAAGCTGTGCATGTCGTACACGTTCCAATTAACTTGTTCGATTAAAACCGGGAACTGGAAAAAATTCTGTGTTCTACATCTTAGGTGCATAGTAGCAACTGGCAATCTTTCAGTACAAAGGGCACAGCACAGCTGTACAAAAATTATACTGAGTTGTGTAGGTCGTTTTAATGTTCGCGTCCCTTCACTGCAGCTGGTGAACTGGATTTGATCCTCCCGGCAACTGCATGTCTCATAGACTTTCCACCTTTATCCAACCATTACCAGGACTGTACCCTCATTTCATCATGTTACTCTTTCGCTCATCTTCCTGTCCGCATCATGTGCAGTTGGCTTTCTCTCGCTTTCTCCACGGTTTCTATAATACTTGCCTGCTCCGTCTGCTTTCTTTCAGTCTTGTTCTCTTTCTGCAAAATCCACATTCTCTCAGAGCACGCTCGCGGTCGTACATGAACTTACACGTACAGACCGAATCCAACCAACTGTTGTCTTTCTCTCCAACAACTGAAGCGTGAACGCATAGTATTACTTTTTACTGGTGGACGGAACTTTAACTGCTGGTCGTGAATTGAGTTAAGAGTGTCCCTAAGGTTTGGTGTAGCAAGTATTCAACCCTATCATGGCCTAACTAACTTAACTCAAATGTAACCCCTAATTTTAATTCCGTTCGGGATTGGTTGGTAGAAAAATATCAGTGAAAACACATCAAGACTACTGGCATCGTATCATTCAATACGAGGGATACGTTGGTGCTTTAAATTTAACACTTGGGATATGATACTGAGAACTGTGTTTGCACCCACTACTTTCATGAAAATGTCCAGCATAATAGCTGGAGCGCAGTTGTGACTTCATCCAGTACTGGCGTTGATACTTCGATTCTGCAGATGAATTCGAAAAGGAGAAGATAAGCCCTGTACAAAATGAACCTAATTGCTGCACTAAAGCAGGAAGAAAACGTCTGATTGGTAGAATAAGTGATTAAGCATAATCTGCACAATATTTCTCATCTTCCGAGCCTTCGGATTCACGAGAAGTATTTGTTACCGGATGGAAATGAGAAGCGGAAATATCTGAAGCCTTCCAACGTAAGTCGAAACACATACTTATACGATACAAACATTTATTGAAATAGCGTCATATGCCATCGTAACACAGCAATGCAGTGAGAATACTATGACTCGTAGTGGAAGTGGCACTTGATGAAAGTGGCGATATTTATCTCAAGTAAACCATCAACTTTCGACATGGACTTCAGGCTGACATCTTGACATCTTCTGTGAGGTTTTCGAATCATATTATTCCATGCCAAGATTGACACGAAGAAAATAACAAATTTCTGTGCTTTCCATATGGCAAGATTCTGTGTAAATAATCATTACGGGGCATGAGGTCCCTCATGTGAGTACTTTCGCGCATGCTCATCTCCGTCCTCTGTTTTCTCCGCTTTCTCTTTTGTCCTCTCCAAGCATTGAAAATGTGAGAGTGAGAGTGAGGTTTCTCTTACCCGCTATGCTAGTGCATTGGGTGCCTTTTGCCGGTTCGGTTGAGTGAGAAAGAAGTTATGTAGCTCGCTTCAAACGGCGAAGTTCAGGTTCAAAATCTGGTGTGTAAAATTTTGACTAAATCGCCACAATTCGAACTGCAATTGCTATAACGCAATAGATGTAATCTCATGATAGCTTGAAAATAGATGGATGAAAATTGCCCTGCTAAAACCAAAGTGATAGTTGCACTCGCTCTCGGGTATAGTCACTTGTTTGTAACCCTTTCATGGCTGGGAATTCAACAGGTCTCCCCACATGTTCAACTCTATGTATTGCACGTCTCTTTCTCAGCAAACAATAGAACTGTCTAGTCTGCAGACACGAGCGACTTTCTAATACTTACTACTCAAATATTTTGAGTACATATGCCCGATCTTTCGCCTGACCGTGAACCAGTTGCCCTTTTCGAGAGGGTCTGCTTCTAATTGACTGCCAGTGTCCTGTGGAGCTCTTAGCCAATCGCTATCGTAACATCTCAATGACTATTGAATTAGTGCTGAAAGTTGTCATAGCTTTCTGCCTTACCATACCTTCTCTTTGCCCTTTTTTCGCTGAGAAAAACGGCAAAACTCCTGTATGAACTTGTTTGCTGGTTATGAAGCCTCGATCAGGTTATTTTTCTGTACCCACGCATGATCGTGGGGGTAGAAATCCGGCGTTGAGCGTTGCCATGGTTATACAGATTTTCTCAAATGAAGGTATGAAGGTGACACATGCACGCTTACATTTTATAGCCCGACTCGCGTCCTCTTCTGCGTCCCAGTCGACAACTTGGAAATCCCTTTCTTTCATTTTCTATTTGGTGGAATGCAACAAGAATTAGGTTAAGGTTATAAGAAAACAACTACGTTTACCTTTTAGATAAGATTCGATATCCGCTCCATGCCGGTAGGTCTACATTGGTTGATTGCACTGCGCAACTTAGTAAAACATGATTGAAAAAAGTTTCTGCCACTGCTTAGTTCTACTGTAAAGATGTACGATTTTGCTCGTTCGGCATTTGCATTTTTTTCGAATTACATTTGCAGCGCTATTGACATCATTTTCATCACAATATATGAATTTTGGTTGTTCCACTCTCTCAAAAGTTTTTCCACGAACAATATCAGTTTTTAGTAGCAACTTTACAAAAGGGAATTCCTCTGAAAACATTTCTCAATTTCCAGGAGGATTTGATCTAACAAGACTCCCAGGAACTCATCAGTTCCGTAATAGGATAGGGCCACCGCTATCATGAGCCATTTTTATTCCAGTTACTGATAGTACAAAGATACAAGAGATGTAATCGATACATGTTTTTGCAGACTCCTTCTTCAGTTAAAATACGGCAGATCATTCTGGTTTCCCCAGATGGTTTAGTGGCTTCATGAATTATCGAAAATGTTGACCCCCAGAGTTGATAGTGCACTACCTTCATCATGATGGAGGTGGCCATGTACAGGTCATGAACTAGCCAATCGCACCCTTCATTTGTGAAATGCTTTGCATTTTTGGGAAAAGTTAAACCACCTCCCACAATTCCGGGAATGAAAATTGTCGATTCAGTACTCGTATGATTTTTTAAGGATTTCGATGAATCGGATTTGTGCGGAGGATTTCCGATTACCATTTATTTGATTGAAAAATATAAATAAATACTATCACATTGAATTCCCCAATATGGATAATCGAAGGAACAAATTGGAGTTGATGCATTACTAGCATTACAGGGTGAATCAGGATGCTGCAGCAGACATTATGTGTTAAACATTTGGGAGAGTGAAAGTTGAGATTTAACTTTATCTTGTATTCACTTCGTTGTTGTAAGACAACTTAAGCATTTCTCGTACTCCGGGCAACATCGGTTAAGCATTTCATAATTTTCTTACTGCATGAACCGTGAAAAAAAATCGATCATGGAATCAGGAGCTCCAAATTATAATCATTTATTAACTGTTGTTAGTTAGGCTGGGAATGGAAATAGTGAAAAAGACAGATGAGGCTTTTGACATTTTGCCGTATCTTACAGTGACAGGCCAAATGCCGATGCCCCAACGAAAAGGAAGGCCACCGAATCAGTTATTATGCAATAATTCAAGTACCAATGCTCGGTATTTCGGAACTGGGTCGGCTGCCTCAAATGCACTGGCATCTTTGGTTCAGCATACTACCCAGAATTCTCAGCCGCCGCCAATAACGGATACACTAACAGCATGCCTGGACGTTAATGGAACATACATCTGCACATCGTACAGCCCACGATGCTACATCATACAAAAGGTGAGCGAACGCTATCTTTCTTGTTGCATGATAGTGATAGCAACTTCATTCCTTCTTTCTCTGTGTAGCTTGTTCATTCGCAGTTTTCTCTCAATCACATTTCACCCGCCTGAAAATGTGACATTGGAGGATTGTTGCTTTTCAGCAAAAGATTCGTGTCCATTATATTCAGTACAAATTCAGTGTCATGTTTGATCTTCTTTGGAATCTTTGAAATCCTGGAGCTACACTCACCCCACTTGAGCAGGTCCAGAAGCATTACTTTCATTCAGACTTGCACGCTAAATGAACCACGACGACATTTTGAAATCTTGCCAACAGATAACATCATATTTTCTACCTCTAATGCGCTGAAAACAAAACCGTACCAGTCCGCTCGTCACGTCACGGCTAGCACACGAGTGGAAGAGCTAATGCTACACCACTTTTACTGCCAACACCACTTTTAGGGAACTCCTACGGATAGAGAAAACAAAACAACATTCTCATTCCTATGCTGCTCGAGGACTTAAATTAGAGCCAAATTAATCAAAGAGACTCCTTGTCACTTTCACCGGATTCCGAGCCAGATTACATA